>JAOTOM010004994.1:392500-485000 GCA_034440615.1 Ashinkailepas kermadecensis
CGCACACGCACACGCACAACCGAGCACACAAACCCCGGGTAAACACACCAAGCGCAAGAGTGAACTCCGCTTTTCCACAGCACAAGGCGAGCACACTAGGCGCGGTTAGATAGACGCATGATATAAGACGATGCACATATATCCCATATATAACCCATATATCCCCGGCACTCCCACGAACCGCGCCAGCTGCATCGGCTACCTCTGGCTGAATAGTTTCAGGCTAGTTATATTTTTGGGCTTTAGGGCGCACCGACTGCATTGGTCATATAGCGCCCATAATAGCTTCAGGTTGAGTTCTATCCAATTGGTCTTGTTTTACTCGACGACCAACCTGAGTCATTGATAGGTAATTTCCCAAATTTGATCGCGCACTTTGTGCATCACCCTCATTGAGACAGTTGCGAAACACCTTGTCGCGGGCAAAGACAAGACGCAAACGTTCATAACGGAAACAATACAAGCACGACGCTGGCTAATTCTCGTTGCACAGCTAAGGCTGTCGATATGGCTCAAATTGCTCACACTAGCAATACACCGCGATGCATATCATACTGCGCTGCATACACGGTGAAATCCGACCAATTGGCTAGGTATTAAGAGATATTACACCGATTATTGTATGCACACGGGTGCTGCTAAACACATATAGTTAATGTATACTCTATTGTTGCATACATATTCCATAATTAGTGACATCAAACCAGATGCAGGAACGCATTCGATTTGAAGCGAGGCCTTCAACAGCAGATAATTCCTAAATGTATCCTATTATGGTGCAGAGGATCAAGTGTGTGTGCGTGTGTGCAAGGAGAGGGGAAGTATGTTCGAGCACATCAGCACTACTCCACAACACCATTGGTGACATACGTATGCACAAACCCACGCCATCAAGAACAGCTAGCACTCTCATGGAGCAGGCAATGCGGAGCGGCACGGCACACATCACACCGAAGACAGCAAACTTCACACGACACATAGCACACAACATGCTCACCGGGTACCGGCATGTCTCCGTCGCCGGCTGGCTAGGACTTCCGCTGACAGCGACAAACCCGTGACACGATTAGTCAGTGTCCGACGGCAGGCAAAGCTCAGGTTAGGTACGACACGGCAGGGAGAGCGGCAGGGAGAGCTCGGGTTAGGCACGACATGGTAGGGAGAGCTCGGGTTACGTACGACATGGCAGTGAGTCTGGGCTAGGTACGTTACGGCAGGGAGAGCTCGGGTTAGGTACGACGCAACAGGGAGAGTTCGAGTTAGGTACGACACGGCATGTACAGCTCGGGTTAAGTACGACACGGCAGGCATAGCTCGGGTTTGGTACGACACGGCAGGAATAACTCGGGTTAGTTACGCTACGGCAGGGAGAGCTCGGACTAGGTACGTTACGGCAGGGAGAGCTCAGGTTAGGTACGACAGGACAGGGAGAGCCTGGGTTAGGTACGACACGGCAGCGAGAGGTCGAGTTAGGTACGTTACGGCAGGGAGAGCCTGGGGTTATGCACAACACGACAGTGAGAGCCTGGGTTAGTCACGTAACGGCAGGGATTGCTCGGGTTAGGTACGACACGGCAGGGAGAGCCTGAGTCAGGTACGTTAGGGTGGGAGAGCTCGGACTAGGCTCACCACGGCGGAGGGTTGACAGTTAGTCGGCGAGGCAGTCTCAGCTGGCACGGCATGCGAACATTCCACGAGATATTCCAATCCCGTCCCCAAGCTCATGACAGTATCAGAGAACTCATCAGACGAAACGCTGACCGGGCTCATATCTCATCTCTTAGACTCCCTCGTCCCAGACATGTCCCCAATGCATTTCTGCGTGCATTACAATGATAAATTATTCGTTAAATAGGGTGGAATATACCACTTTCTGAACACTCAATCAACATCCTTATCTAAGAAGTATCGACATCCTGCTCCTTGATGCGTGCTTATGAAGTCTTCGTGTCTCCTTTCTAACAGTATCTCATATATAAGCATCATGTTCATGCTCTCAGTAATTAATGGTGATACACAAACATTTCGCAACGCACGTTGGGGTAAATGGATTACCTATAATGTGACCTACACCATGGGCTCAAATTTTAGTCTAAGACATGGAAAGCGTTTTAAATAACACTAATTCCATGGTAAATTTCGACATCCTACTTTTCTCGTTTCGACATCTCACACATAACGAAAAACCATTATTTTAACCCTGGTGCATGACCCTCACAAATATACTAGACCTGTCCCCAACGTCTTTTCTCAGACCTGAACACGAGGACAGGACTCTCATCATCATTTGATCCTAAATGATTCGCGTACCTGGTTCTTATAATCCCCCTTGACTCTCTGTCATACCAAAACTTCACATCCCTCCTCCATACCCATTCTTTAAGATGATCCCATACCCTGCCCGCAGGCCCTCCCGCCATATCCTTTCCACGAAGCCACGACACTTAGTCAGAGACGCGTGGCTGACCCCACCCGAGACGGTCGCCGACTCTGACCTGTAACGACGACATGACGCCATTGGCCAGAGTACCCAGCTTGCCGGCCACCTTGGTGACGCCCTGCCGCACGCTCTCCTTCACGTCCTCCAGGTCAGGCGCCTGAGGTCACAGGTCAAGTTCACGTCACAGGCGCCGGGCAGACGCCAAGGAGGCAGGCATACGAAGGCATCGCAGCTTAGTCGCGGGTTGGTTGGTTATTTGAGTTTTAGGGCGCATCGACCAGGTTTGGTCATTTAGCGCCCATCTTAGTCGCGGGATATCGCCGGTCTGACCACATTGGAACAGAAAGGCGAGGCCACACGTCCAGAGGCAGACACACCACAGGGTCGTGCTAGCCTCACAGTTCACCGGTGTCAGGGAGACAAGGCCAAACACGTGAAGGCGTGCACAGCATGGGACGGGAAGTCGGCGAACCCCGGGGGATGGTTGGTTACTTGAGCTTAGGGCCGCATCGACTGCGTTGGTCATATAGCGTCCACCCTGGGGGATTGGGAGTCAAGTTATTATAATCCATGGTGAAACAAAGGGGCCGACTAATGCTGCACGACCCACTTATTCGAGGCGGAACCCCGGCCGGGCCGTCGCAGTTGTACGGGGGAAGCCCTGGATAAGTGACAGCGCTCAACACGATGCAGCTCGTTGCAGTGTAGCACGATCAGGCGAGGATAACCGCTCACGCATTTCCCGTGGCACGCTCCTTAACTACCGCCACGCTGTGAAGAACAAGTCAAGCAGGATGGACTTCAAACACTGGACATATTGGGGGATAGCGAAGCGGACCAGGTGAGAGCCTCCAGCTCGCTGGCGATGTTAGCGATCACTGACCTGCAGCATGGGTCCGCCGCCGCCGCGCGACGTGGGCCGAGCCTCGCCGAAATAGTCGGCCGATGAAATTCCGCGCGCGCCCTGGAATCGGTTCAAATTCTGCTGCGACTCGAACTGAAACAGACCAGCGCGTCGGTCAGAAAGAACACACGGAAGGTAGATGACTCGCAAGCGCAGCACCATCGGAGACCGGAACGCGTTCTGACGAACTGCACGGATGTAGCAAACGAGCCGGAGGTGATCCGACGACACATCACAAAACGAACACATTTGAACACAAAACACGCCGTCAGTACGCGACCCGGCGCCTCCCGCATGGTCTAGTGGTTAGGATACACGGCTCTCACCCGTGAGGCCCGGGTTCGATTCCCGGTGCGGGAAAGTTTTGTCACGGACGTAAATGAAACGACTCGAACGGAACGTCCTGATACACGGCTCTCACCCGTGAGGCCCGGGTTCGATTCCCGGTGCGGGAAAATTTTGTCACGGACGTAAATGAAACGACTCGTACGGAACGTCCTGCAAGTGATACGTGCATGCTAGCAACATCCAATGAATTGTCAGGTTATTTCCCATTTCGCTTCAGTTCCTCTCACATGCCCTGCTAAGGCACGTTATGCCTCCATACCACCTGGAAACCTGCTCAGGGTCCCAGGCTGAGACCGAATGGTTGAGATTGATTTCACCAACTAAAACCTACACAAACCGTCCTTCATTTACGGTTATTCTAGCACGCGTTAACGCCGATGCGCCTGCCGTCTCACCGATGGTCGCTCGTCGCCGAAATATGCCGCCGATGAGATGGACTTGGCGTTGCCGAACTTCTTCTGTGCGTCCTCGCCGCAGGCGGTCTTGCTGACGTCTGCTGGCGGCGGCCGGCGCGTCGGCTCGGCCGCGGGCCGGTCCCAGCTGGAGGCGGAGTTGCTCTTCCCCCAGCCGCCACCGCCGCCACCACCACCACCATCACCGCTACTGCCGCTGACACCGCCGCCGCCGCCGCTGCTGCTGGTCAGGCCGCCCAGACCGGTGCCCGACGAGAAGCCGCCGAAGAAGTCGTCCTCATCTGTCCTGTGTGTCGGTGGTGGGCAGTGATAAGTTATTCGTGAAATAGGGTGGAATATACCCTGAACACTCAATCGACATCCTTCTCCGAGAAGTATCGGCATCCTGCTCCTCGACGAATGCTCATGCAGTATTCATGTCTCCTTTATAACAGTATCTCGTTTATAAATAGCATGTGCATGTTCTCGATAAGGAATGCTGATACACGAACATTTTGCATTGCAATTTCAGGTAAAGGGATGACTTATAATGTGATATGGCATACAATACCAGTTTATAGCATGGCTATTATTCTCCCTATCCAGAATATAGCTCTTCTTAAATTATGAATCTCAAAACAAATGATAAAAGTACAGTCATAAGTACCTACACCATGGTCTCAAATTTTAGTCTGAAAGACCTCAAAAGCATTCTAAATGACAATAATTCCATGGAAAATTTCTACATCGTGCTGTGCTCGTTTCGACATCTCAGACCCAACGAAAAACCATTATTTTAACCCTGGTGGTGGGTCAGATCTAGATGTGACCAGTGGTGACTTGACAGCTGTCCTACTCCACATCCACCCAAGGGAACTGGTGGTCTATGGGTACAAATTGCACTGGGTACAATTGGTACTGGCTAAAAGGGGTACTGGGTGCAAAAGGTACTGGTGCAAAGGGTACTGGGTACAAAGGGTACTGAGCACAAAGGGTACCGGGTACAAAGAGTACAGGGTGCAATGGGTACCAGGTACAAAGGGTACTGGTGTCCAGAGTTCTACGTACAAAGGGTACTGGATACAAAGGGTGACAAAATGGCACAAGAGGCATTTATATGTACTGAGTGCAAAGGGTACAAAGGGCACTGGTGGTCAGGTGCAAAGTGTCCGTCTCAATTAATGGCTACTGGTGATCAGTGATGACTCGACAGTTGTCCGACAGTCCCCATTAAGGGCTACTGGTGATCAGTGGTGATTCGACAGTTGTCCGACAGTCTCCATTAAGGACTACTGGTGATCAGTGGTGACTCGACAGTTGTCCGATAGTCTACATTAAGGACTACTGGTGATCAGTGGTGACTCTACAGTTGTCCGACAGTCTCCATTAAGGACTACTGGTGATCAGTGGTGACTCGACAGTTGTCAGACAGTCTCCATTAAGAACTACTGGTGATCAGTGGTAACTCGACAGTTGTCCGACAGTCTCCATTAAGGACTACTGGTGATCAGTGGGCGTTCGATGGACTCCATCGAAGGGTAATGAAATGTGACTCAGCGTCAGACGGTCTTACTCATGTGGAATTGGTGAATAGTGCTTGAAAGTCGAGATATTTCGATAATCCTCATGTGTCCTGTAGGTGAGTTGGTGATGAACCAGCAGCACACTGGCACACTCAAGATTAATATACACACGTTGATGCATGCTTTTAGTACAGTGACTTCAATTTCACATTTGATCCCAACCAATAAACCTTAATGACAATTTACATTCTAATGAGACATCACCAGCAGATCAGATGCCCACAGCAAACAAGCATCACACATGCAAATAGTCGTACGGTTAAATAAGTCGTACGGTCGTACGGTTAGGAACGACGCATGCCAGATTTACGCATACGACATGAAGGGATATCCCAAATGCACACGGAAAGCACGTCATAGCCACGGTCATGTTTACGCAATGTCACTTCATTATATAACTTCTCCCACACCAAGCCTTCGAGGTCCGGGGAGGCTCGGTAGGTGAGAAGCTATATTGAATGGCCGGCTAACATAACAACACAACTTTGACACCGCAAACAACATACTGCCAAACACTGAGCAACTATATCATATGCGGTACTATGTTAATATTACATTTCCGCCGGCATTCCAGACCAGGAATGGTCAGTTGAACCACTCTCGTTCAACCTAATAAAGAACTGTCCATTCGAACACGCTTACACATGTCCTAAAATGTGAAAGATTTGTGAATACAGGAATCTTGTTTAAGATTCCACGTATATGGCTGTCGACATGAATAACGACATATAGAGACAAGGATTCAACAATAAACAAAATGTGAACCTAGCACATGAGAGGCATGGCCATAAACAACTATTTAACAAGTGCGTGCGCATGCAATCTCGGGTGCAATCAACAAGTATGACACCGAGACAGGCAGCATGACGGGCACCAGCCAGTGTGAAACACGACCCACTTGTTGGAAGACTTGAAGCCGAGCTCCTCAAAGTCGTCGATGTCGGCGTCGCGCGACTTTCGCCCGAACGAGTCGGCGCCACGGCGACTGAAAGGGTCCGAAGCAGGCGCGCTCTGCTCGATCGTCTGCATGTCGGTGAACGCCGAGTGACTGATCCCAGTGCTGTGCAATGGGTCAGGTCGGGTCAGGTCAGGTCACGATGCAGAAACGCAGCCGTTAAGAATCAGTGGTGGTGTGCACAAGAGCGGTGGAGCGTAATATTCCGATTTAACCGCATCAAAAACCGGCTGACCGACCGGAGCTGCGCACCACTATACATTGTACAGCAGAACACATATGGGCCGCTCTGAATGTTACAGCGATGGCATCTGTTCCAAAGCGGACCTTGGCTTCAGCGAGTATTAACACCGCTGATCAGAAATAAAATCCACGCCATAAAACAGAATATGCATTAACAACCATAGCATGGCAATGGAAGTATTAATGGCGAAATGGCAGCAACAGCCATCACCCGCAAAAATCAGATGCATATACACAGCTCACAAGTTGCTGAAGCAGAGTAAACATACATGTGTCACCAACATTGCCAACATACATGTCAACTGTCAGGTAAAACTCACTTCAAGGACCCGAAGCCCATCCCGAGGCGTTCGATCTGCTCCGCCTTCTTGGGATCGGCGTTCTTCATGCAGTCGGCATGTTTCTTCTGCTGTATGCTGAGGTCCTGGTAGGCCAGGCGCACGGACGCCAGCTGGCGCTCCTTCTCCTCCGTCGACTGCAGCGTCTCCTTCTCCTGGCGAAGAGGCCGCCATCAGTGAGACACCAGCAGGGGGAGCGGACCATCCGCCGGTGATAACAGGGGCAAACTCAGCGCCACGCCGGCAGCAGACTCAGTGCGGCCCCTCTTCTGACAACGGAGGAGAGCTCGGTACGGCACCCGCAGGTCGACGGAACGGAACGACTGCCGCCGCCCGCGCCAGCCGGCGCCAGCCTGGCAGAACACAAACGCCTTCTGCCAGCCGAACGTATTTTGTTCGACAGATGCCAGTCGCTAAAGGAATGCTCGGTCAGCCGGTCAGTATTGGTCGCACACAGTTAATGATTTAGTGACAAGGCATGTATATTGTGGTCATGCGAGGCGGATAATGACAGACCGAGTGACGACGAACCGCATGCTGACTCACGTTGGAGGCTTACTGGCACGGAAAGCAGATATTGCTAGTTTAAGGAGCAGAATTGTAAGAGAAGTGTTCAGATCGTACAGTTTAGTGCTCACAGTGATAAATCAGACACATCAATAATCATTATGACTGGCTCACAACTTTCAGTCTAAACTACCAGATACATCGATACCTTACACTGAAGATGGCTTATAAGCGAAACATATTTGAAGCATATTTTGGTTAGCAATACCATACATTGAGCACGAAGCTGGAAGATATCAACACTCGAGACGGTTGAAGGGCAAGACGTTCAGGTGTGCAATAACTTAAACAGCTTTACACAAAACCAAGAAGTCCAATCTACCGGAACATGAGGAAATCGCAAATGGGTTACACCTAGCACTTGTGGTATAATATCCGTGGTTGTCACACAGCTTGCGGTTCTTCGCCATTATCTATCAGTGCATTTACCGTTGCCAGTGCCAAGCATCACGATGTGCGCCATACCTTGGCCTTGAAGAAGCCAAGGCATTTCCAGGAAGCTTTTGGTTCTTTCACGACGCACTAAACCGCCAGGCCAGGCGCTGACAACCTTTCACGCCGATTGGCTGCGGGTGAACTCGGTAATGCTGCCGGTTGTGGAATTCGAACCAATGATCTTAAAATCAAGAGTGGAACGTCCTACCGACTGAGCTACCGCGACGTCATACCTTGGCCTCGACGGCCTGGGTGCGTATCAAGTCGGCCTGTTCAGCTTGGCGCTCGATCTCGGAGAAGTCCTTCTTCACCTTTTGGGCACCAAGACCTCCGCCCAGTTTGCGAGCACCCAGCTTAAAAAAACACGACTTATTAACAGTCTACACTCATTGCATAGCATACATTTGTCATTCCAATTAATATATGGACAGATGGAAGTCGAATTCCATTGCAGCATTTTGGGCAATCTATAAGCGGAGTCAACTAATCGAGTATTAAAGTGAGTCAACCAGAAATGATCAGTTAGCATCCACCCCATAAATAGTAACAAGGCACATTAGGTCGTAAGAGAAAACAAAGAATAGTGCAAATTTGGAAGATACTAAGAGTAGCATAAATGGGAAAAGAAGAGAAAAGTGAAGAGACAAACGGAAAGGAACATAAAAAAGAGAACAGAGGAAGCAACAGTGGGAGAACGTGACACACCTGCAGAGCCTTAGATCACATTACCTACGACTAGCGTGGGTGACGTGATAGTAATAAATTACACTGATTGCTTGCAATCGATGTATGATAGAGTCGAGTGCCAGGGGCATTTACGGCCACACCACTATGATCGGCACCACTGTAATAGGCACAACTATGATCGACATGACTGTGATCGGCATTATGATCGGCACCACTATTATCGGCACCACTGTGATCGACACCCTGATCCTACTTATCGAAGGAGATGAGGACTGCAAGCCGGTCATACCCATGTATCGCCGGCATGGCGCACATAAAAAAAAACAGTTTGAGAAGACGGGACGAAATGTATATCCACATTTTTCGGCTTGACCGTGAAGGACGCCACCATTCCTGTACCAGCAAATGTCAATTTGCTCCATTCAAGCGAACTGAAAGCGTCCGGAAGTAACTAGACAATTTTTCCGAATGAATAATGAGCAACAGGACAAGCTCAGAAAGTCAGGACATGCATGTGGACACCATGGTTGCACGGGGCAACACCAAGCCGACGCGCCGTCCGCGCCGACACAACACTCCACCACTGTCACGCAACAGACCGTGCCGACACAACACTCCACCACTGTCACGCAACAGACCGCGCCGAAACAACACTCCACCACTGTCATGCAACAGACCGCGCCGACACAACACTCCACCACTGTCACGCAACAGACCGCGCCGACACAACACTCCACCACTGTCACGCAACAGACCGCGCCGACACAACACTCCACCACTGTCACGCAACAGACCGCGCCGTGCCGACACAACACTCCACCACTGTCACGCAACAGACCGCGCCGACACAACACTCCACCACTGTCACGCAACAGACCGTGCCGACACAACACTCCACCACTGTCACGCAACAGACCGCGCCGACACAACACTCCACCACTGTCACGCAACAGACCGCGCCGACACAACACTCCACCACTGTCACGCAACAGACCGCGCCGACACAACACTCCACCACTGTCACGCAACAGACCGCGCCGACACAACACTCCACCACTGTCACGCAACAGACCGCGCCGACACAACACTCAAACACTGTCACGCAACAGACCGCGCCGACACAACACTCCACCACTGTCACGCAACAGACCGCGCCGACACAACACTCCACCATTGTCACGCAACAGACCGCGCCAAGACAACACTCCACTGTCACGCAACAGACCGCGCCGACACAACACTCCACCACTGTCACGCAACAGACCGTGCCGACACAACACTCCACCACTGTCACGCAACAGACCCCCGCCGACACAACACTCCACCACTGTCACGCAACAGACCGCGCCGACACAACACTCCACCACTGTCACGCAACAGACCGCGCCGACACGACGCGTGGTACAATATAAGTACGCGTAGTATAATACAAAGTACCGGTAATCCGGGAAGGTGGTGTTAATTGTCTGATCTGTGTGGCATGTCGATTACCAGGGCCATATGACGATCACAACGATAACAATACATCAACTGGGTCAGCACCTCGATCTCGTCTGACTCGTCAGGGGTCCATGTGTTGAAATGCAACATACCGCACAGCGTGCACATTCCACGACACTGGAGGATACCATGGTTAGCTTTTTTTTTTACACAGGGAGCAACTAAACGTGAAGAGTCTCGATTTTCCCATAAATATTGGCCTTGAGTTTCACCTGATAGGATAACCAGTCACCCGAAGTATATAGATCGAGTATCAAATACGACACCTCGACACGCGCCGGGCCCTTTTTGTTCCATGTCGCTAACTCTTTCCACTTGGAAGAGATATGGGGGAGGGTCACGCAGCAACCTATCCCGCACTGGTGGAAAGGTGGTAATATGCCGTGCACGGGCGATGGCAAACCTGCGACTTGTTACACCTTGCATAACAAATCAGTCCCACAATACCGTGATAGCTCGCAGCATAAGCTTCCGTGACAAACGACACCCAAATTGTTCACCGGAAGACTGAGCATGTTAAATGCGTGACATGACAGCAATGTATCAGACTAGGACAAACAGCACAACAATGAATCACGTACCCGGTCATGCGTGGCATTATTGACCGGACCAACGCCAACACCAACAGGTCCGCCGGGTGACCTCCACAACGCATTTCACACACAGTCATCTCCGAGGGCCGCTACTGTTGGGACCACCGCCACTCCAGCGCGGCGGCAGTGAGGGCACACCGGCCCGGTGCCAGCTGGTGCCGAGCCGACGGCGTGCTCACCTTGCCGCTGGCGGGCCGCCGCTGGCCGATGGTGGACTTGCGCGCCGACTGCTGGTGCTGGGACGGGCTGGAGCTGAGCGCCAGGCTCACGTTGGGGCCGGCCGACGGCACCGGCACGGCGCCGTTGGTCGGCGCAGTCGACTCCGACTCGGGCTGGCCGCACACGAGCAGAGAACGTCAGACGGGCTAACACGAACAGTGGACGTCGACTCCGACTGGGGCTGGCCACACACGAGCAGAGAACGTCAGACGGGCTAACACGAGCAGTGGACGTCGACTCCGACTGGGGCTGGCCACACACGAGCAGAGAACGTCAGACGGGCTAACACGAGCAGTGGACGTCGACTCCGACTGGGGCTGGCCACACACGAGCAGAGAACGTCAGACGGGCTAACACGAGCAGTGGACGTCGACTCCGACTGGGGCTGGCCACACACGAGCAGAGAACGTCAGACGGGCTAACACGAGCAGTGGACGTCGACTCCGACTGGGGCTGGCCACACACGAGCAGAGAACGTCAGACGGCTAACACGAACAGTGGACGTCGACTGCGACTGGGGCTGGCCACACACGAGCAGAGAACGTCAGACGGCTAACACGAACAGTGGACGTCGACTCCGACTGGGGCTGGCCACACACGAGCAGATAACGTCAGACGGCTAACACGAACAGTGGACGTCGACTCCGACTGGGGCTGGCCACACACGAGCAGAGAACGTCAGACGGCTAACACGAACAGTGGACGTCGACTCCGACTGGGGCTGGCCACACACGAGCAGAGAACGTCAGACGGCTAACACGAACAGTGGACGTCGACTCCGACTGGGGCTGGCCACACACGAGCAGAGAACGTCAGACGGCTAACACGAGCAGTGGACGTCGACTCCGACTGGGGCTGGCACACACGAGCAGAGAACGTCAGACGGGCTAACACGAGCAGTGGACGTCGACTCCGACTGGGGCTGGCCGCACACGAGCAGAGAACGTCAGACGGGCTAACACGAGCAGTGGACGTCGACTGCGACTGGGGCTGGCCACACACGAGCAGAGAACGTCAAACGGGCTAACACGAGCAGTGGACGTCGACTCCGACTGGGGCTGGCCACACACGAGCAGATAACGTCAGACGGCTAACACGAACAGTGGACGTCGACTGCGACTGGGGCTGGCCACACACGAGCAGAGAACGTCAGACGGCTAACACGAACAGTGGACGTCGACTCCGACTGGGGCTGGCCACACACGAGCAGAGAACGTCAGACGGCTAACACGAACAGTGGACGTCGACTCCGACTGGGGCTGGCCACACACGAGCAGAGAACGTCAGACGGGCTAACACGAGCAGTGGACGTCGACTCCGACTGGGGCTGGCCACACACGAGCAGAGAACGTCAGACGGGCTAACACGAGCAGTGGACGTCGACTCCGACTGGGGCTGGCCGCACACGAGCAGAGAACGTCAGACGGGCTAACACGAGCAGTGGACGTCGACTCCGACTGGGGCTGGCCGCACACGAGCAGAGAACGTCAGACGGGCTAACACGAACAGTGGACGTCGACTCCGACTCGGGCTGGCCGCACACGAGCAGAGAACGTCAGACGGGCTAACACGAGCAGTGGACGTCGACTCCGACTGGGGCTGGCCGCACACGAGCAGAGAACGTCAGACGGGCTAACACGAACAGTGGACGTCGACTCCGACTGGGGCTGGCCGCACACGAGCAGAGAACGTCAGACGGGCTAACACGAGCAGTGGACGTCGACTCCGACTGGGGCTGGCCACACACGAGCAGATAACGTCAGACGGCTAACACGAACAGTGGACGTCGACTCCGACTCGGGCTGGCCGCACACGAGCAGAGAACGTCAGACGGGCTAACACGAGCAGTGGACGTCGACTCCGACTCGGGCTGGCCGCACACGAGCAGAGAACGTCAGACGGGCTAACACGAGCAGTGGACGTCGACTCCGACTCGGGCTGGCCGCACACGAGCAGAGAACGTCAGACGGGCTAACACGAACGGCGGACGTCGGCTGTACTCGGACTGTCACATGCAAGGAGTGTCAGTCAGGGCGTCAAGTCACGTGGAGTGCGTCAACTAGCCTGCCCAAGCACGTGGGGAGAACGCCAGTCAGGCTGCTGAGGAACATGAGGGGAACGCCGGCCAGCCTGTCAATGCATGAGGAGAGAATGTGAGTCAGGCTGGTGCACGTGGAGAGAGCGTCAATCATCATGCCGATACATGCGTAGGAGAAAGCCAGGCGTCTTGTCGATGCATGCGTAGAACGTCAGACATCCTGTCGATGCATGCGTAGGAAGAACGTCAGACATCCTGTCGAGGCATACGTGGAAGGACGTCAGTCAGCCTGTCGAGGAATGCGTGGGAGAACGTCCACCATCCTGCCGAGGAATTCGTGCGAGGACGTCAGTAAACCTGCCGAGGAATGCGTTGGAGGACGTCAGTCATCCTGTCGAGGACTGTCTGGGAGGACGTCAGTCAGCCAACCGAGGCACGTGAATCCGGCCGGAGAGAAGCCCGACATGTCGGAGAACAGAAAATCACAACACAACATGACAAATACCGATGCCCACGGGGACAAAGGGAAGAACAGGGGAATGGATTGACAGAAGCCAGGGAGTGAAGAGACACATCGTGCAGAACCGGCACACCCCGCAGCGGGGAAAATGGCATCTGAAATATACAACGCTGGCACATATCGGACAAGACAGGGCCAACGTCGGGCCAGACAGGATCGGCTCATAGATCGACAGACCCCACAGCAGGTGACGGCTGTGATCACGTGCTACAACGCCGCTCCAGTAACCTGAGTGCCATGGTCAACACTCGCTCAGTCGTCCCATCCAGGGCAGGATTTGAACTTTAGATGCCTAAGGAAGATAATTTTCGAGCTACTGAGCCAAGAAAGCAATTTTGCTGTTGCTTATCTGAAAACACGTACTTCCTTACAGGTCGAGTAGCCACTTTCGGCTACAATGTAGTGAGAACACCAGTGATACAAAACATAATCGAAGTATATGGCACGTGGCTCTAGTTTTATTCCACTATACATTGACATACCACTACTGGAATGACGACTAGGCCACAGAAACTCACAGGTCATTTGGATTTTCACCACAGAGCTATGGCCAGTTGATTATCAAATACTGCCATTCAACTCACCAGCAGGAATAAGGCGAGGCCCTATTTCGGAAACCGTACTATTTTTCGTGACAAATAGCGAGGCGAGCGCCGCCTGACCAGCCGCCGACGCACCTGCGGAGCGAAGTGCGCCTCAGCCGAGTACTCGTTGACGACCGCCGGCGGCTCCAACTGCGCCGACGAGTGCTCGTCGAAAAAGTCCACCTCCTCGGCGGCCGCCTTCTCCCCCGAGCCGCCCCGGTGGTCCGCGTCTATGTGCAGCTGTGAACGCACCGCACGGTCAGCGTCGCCACGGCCGAACGCACAGGCACGCGCATCTCCGCAAGCACGCGGAGGTTACAGTCGACGGTAATATTGTTTAGCTGGTATGCGATTGTGCAGTCACCCGACGGTTATGAAGTGCGACGAACGACACGCCGTGCTGTTGTGTGCCGCAAAGCAGTGGGTCAGCTGCCGCGACCACACCAGCCACCCTACCGCGAGATTAGGCGGGGATGAACAGGTGGGGTCAGTATTCGGCCTGTAGCACGGCGTCCCACTGTGCAACTGGATGACAGAAGAGGCAGAGCAACACGCCAGCCACCGATAAATGTACGGGGAAAGGAGAAACGCCAAGGTCGATGATGAACTCATGTCGTTGCCTGTGCCAGCAGTCGTCGCATTCACAGAAAGTTCATTGCTCGTGGATGAACGAATTCCTCACAAGGCACGAACAAGATGTTTCTTTTTTTAATGCGCACATCACTTCACATGGCCAGTCGGGCTTCGGCACAGTGGGACACCGGCAGGGCACGAAACAGCAGCATAAGAGCAGCACGCCGCAGCACGGCAACAGCAAAGTAACATAACGCGACACAGAAATGGATGCTGCAGAGAGTGAGCATGGCAGAAAACGGCACCAGAACAGCGAACAACGGCCACGTGCGCAGGCTGAAAACCTGTGCTCGCTCGTTGATACAGTAGCCCACACGTACTATAGTAATTCAGTAATACAGCATGACTAGCAGCAGCTCACTGCGTTCTATCACATCGTGAAACAATAATTTGGCTCACGTCGCTTCGGGGGGGGGCACCAACGGCAAACTGTCACACTGTGCCAGGACGAACGAACAAACTGTCACACTGCCAGTACGAGCGGACAAACTGTCAAACTGTGCCAGTACGTGCGGGCAAACTGTCACTCTGTGCCAGTACGAGCGGACAAACTGTCAAACTGTGCCAGTACGTGCGGGCAAACTGTCACTCTGTGCCAGTACGAGCGGACAAACTGTCAAACTGTGCCAGTACGTGCGGGCAAACTGTCACTCTGTGCCAGTACGAACGGACAACACACAACACCGCCAAACAGAACGTCACAACTCCGCCAAGGGTGTCGACCGGTACGTCGTGCGGTGCTTCTGCCGCCGTCCGTGGCGCGCCGGACTCGTCACCGGTGGAACAGCCGGCCACCGACCGGCCGGCGCTGGTTCACGGGACGAGCCTCTCCCACTGACACCCGACCCAGCATCTCCTGCCACCTATCTCACTCACCAGTCTCCCATGGCAACATTCGACCCAACTCGCTGCCATGCTGCCTTACTGCCGTGGGCTACCTACTGCCCGCTGCCACAGTGTCCAAATTCGTTCAGTTGGGCGTCAAAATGTAAATCAAACAAATTCTTCCTGGATAATGTGCGATAGCCAACGGAAATCGGGCCGCATTCAGGTAGTTACTTACCTAGAAATAGGCCCAAATTAAGATTTTGGGACTATATCCTTCAGGATTTGAAAGTTATCCCAATTTGAAATTACATTTCAATCCTTGCCTCGACGCCTAAAATCGCGAATTGAGACGTCATGTGCTGCCATGCTGCCTTAGTGCCTTACTGTCATGGACTCCACCACCACTGGGGGACAAATGCCTCCAATTGTGGTACGCGTAGCCGAGTGGTCATGACCTGACCTACACACGGGCATGAGCAATGCCGGGGTCGTAAGTTCGGACCCATGCGTCTCCGAGACTACACTCGAAAAGCACAGGAAGCACATAACACTGAGACGACTCGCACAAACATTGCTTTGGTGTTAAATATGCCTAACAAGCAATCTCCCGCACTTCGGCTGGGGGAGGTGTACCTTTTGTTTTAAATGCGATTGAAATGCAACGCCATGTTTATTCAAGTTGTCTGGAATAACGCACCTGACAAAAAAAACACAAATATCTCCAACCACGTGGCCGTACCCCTCCTCACTTTCATCTACCTCATTCACTAATCCAGATATCGCTCGATTTGGATCAACTGAAAAACACTTCAACGATCAGTCTCCCATATCGACAATCGGTTGAAAATCCTCTACCGTACCACATTCAGTCATCTACATCAGTAATTAGCATCCGACACCTGCGATCCAGCATCTCTCCTCACCGGGGCCGGCGTCCTGCGTGAACAATGTTTGTTTGCTATTTGAGTTTTAGGGCGCACCGACCAGGTTTGGTCATATAGCGCCCACCCCTGCGTGAACAAATGACCAGTGGGGGTTAGGGTTTAGGGGCGCTTCGACTGCAGTGGTCATGCAGCAAATGACCCGTGGAATAGACGCACCGGTTACTGGGGCTCCGGGAATCGCCGACTGAATGGTTGGTTGGATATTTGTACCTAATGTCGCCCCAATCATGACTATCTCATGACTGGAGCCTGTCGATACGTCGTCACTTCAGACATATCGGCCGACATAATCTGGACAAGTCACTGCACTGAGGCTGTAAGAGATGGGACGTACGGGTCGACTGGGTGGGGGCTCGGGGTCTGGTGCCCATCAACAGGTAGCAGCCATTAAGCAATGAGACCGTGACTTTATGAAGTATGGACATGAATGGACTTCGAGGCATTCACTTTTGCAGTTGTGTAGTGGGCATTGACCTCTATATATACCTAGACGGCCGACTCGACTTTTCAAAAAGTCCCCGACGGCTGCGCCGCATATGGGCAAAACGGCGGCGCTGGTAGGCGCTGTGCAGTGTGTTGTGGATGTAGAGCGGTGATGCTGGGGCGTTCTAGGTGATGAAAATGACTATCATTTTCAAATGATACAGTCATATATTAAGCAAAAACCTTTTGCTTCAATCTTATATATATATTATATATATATATATATATATATATATATATATATATATTCATATATCAAGCAAAAACAACATCATCTCTTGCCCATTAAGCCTGTACTCCGACCTGCCGAGTCCCTGCCGTTCGTCCCCTTGCGGAGACAGATACAGAGGGCACAGGGGACATGTGTCTGCTCATGGCAAGGTGGCGCCCGTCTTACCAGGAAAAGTGGTCCTACAGTGACGCTCGGGCGCAACCCTTTCTAATTTGTCAGCTAAAGGCGCCCCTCGAGATGAAAATGTGCCCCTTAGAATCATTGAGTGCATTCCTTTAAATTTTCAGCCGAAGTCTCCCTTCCAAGACCCTCGAGTGCGCCCCTCTCGAAATTTTCAGCTGAAGGCACCCCTGATGGCTCATCCAGTAGCTCCAGACGTGCCCCTTACATGAAAAAAAAATCCTGGATCCGCACCTGCCCTCTTGGCTACGCCCTTGGAAGAGGTCCCGGGCTGATAGAAAGAACTACAATTAAAGAGGAAGTCCTGAGCGCACGGATGTTGATTTCTGAAAAATATTCGGGCGGAGGGGCAAAATACATGAAGGCAATGGGCAGGCCTTAATTCATTGGGGGAGCACACTCCATAGGATCCCATGTTAAAGCTTGAAATGATTGGCGGGGGGTGGGGGGGCAAAGCCAACATTGATGGGGCACTTGCCCCTCGAAATTATATAAAGCAACACCCTTGCCTGAGCGTCAACACGTGCCCTGCAGGATGGTCATGCGGATTCAGGGATGGTCGGCGAATTCAGGGACATGTCCCCATGGAATTTGGAACCCGCGCCCCTCCGTGAAGGCTCGAGTGCTCCCCTCATATTTTTCAGCCAGATGCACCCCTTCAGTGTGCTCAAGTGCACCCGCCCTCCCCCGCTAAACGGATTTTCGGCCGAAGGCGCCCCTTTAGGTATTTTCGCGGGGTGCACCTCCTAATAAATGGCACCCCAAACAAATACCCCTCCCCATGACAATTCCTGGATCCGCCCCTGATTAGGATATAGGATGCACACACAGTATACATATGCTGTCAACTACAAACATTCCCAGCGTTACTTCGCTAGCGTTTATCGGATATCCGGGGTCTTAATTACATGGGGTACACATGCCGAATACCACACAAGTTTGGCAAAACGATGATACAAGTTAGACCTCCAAAGAACAATTACAATATTTTGCAAGGTGTATCACCATTTCAATCTGCTCATCATGAACACAGCATCATTTTGCACTACCTTTTTTAATCAAAATATATCAACAACTTTTCATTTTACATATCATTCCAGAGCCAAAATGCATGGGAGCCCATATACCGCCGCTCGGCCGCCTCCAGCCGGGAACGGCCGGAATAGGGCGCTGAGCGTGTGGCTGGCGGCGAGTAGGCCGTCTAGGTATATATAGAGGTCAATGGTAGTGGGATATTGGGAGAGGGGCTTCTGAGAACGTCTTACAGCAGCAAAGGCTTCGTCGAATAAACGTGAATAAGCGTGTGACAACAAGACCCGTTTGCTGTCTTTCACCTACGAATTTTTAGTTGTCTTCCACCCACGTTTTTTTCTTTCGGGTCGCGCACCGTGGGTGCCTTGCGTATTACACGAGTTGATACCTCTACTAACCGTCAACGCTCGCAGTTCTAGGATCAATTTGATCCTCTAAGCTTTTTTAAGGTAACTCCTATCCCGCTTAAGAAATGGCCTATATATTTTCCATACCTTCTTAAAATTCATGAGCACATCTTGTCTTAACACGCGCACTGGAGGGGGGAGGCGAAATCCGCCCACCCCTCCGGTTTTTCGCAAATAACTGCAGATTTTACCGGTCGATATACGCGATTTTCGGTGTACCTGCTTAAAAATGAACGGCGCGTCGTTTAAAGCAAGAAAAATGGAAATCGGCCGAAAATTTTTCAAACTAGGGGCCGCTAAAGTCAAAAAATGTTATAGCGCCAGACCACAAAAATCGGCGCAGATGCGCTCCCAGTATACTGACAAAAGGGAAGTGTTCTAGGCAACACTAGGGACTTGTTTGATGCATATTGATATGCTGTATAGTTTAAAGGTCATGTTAGGTCACCAAGGTCAAGTCAGGTCAAGTTCATGACAGGTTAATGGAACCAAACTTGATCAACTGGAATGTTGCCATAAATGCACTACTGGTTGTCATTTGTACTGTTTGTCATTGCGTTTCCATACTTTATTCATGTACTTCACTCCCTTCTTCACGAAGCCGATTGCTCCGAGCTGCCCGACGGAGCAGTCGGGCGGGCGGCCGGTTCCGGTAACTGGAACAGGTAACTGACCTGATAAGGTGGTGCTATATAGGTGACCTGAGGTCAAATGTTGGGTCTAGCATCTGCATTGCATCATTAGTAATGTCGAAAACATCATTGATGCCCATTTTTTAGCATTTAAACACAATCACAGCGATCCATAACGATGACAAGCCAAGCCACGCAAAACCGGAAAATTTTGCCAATCTGACCTCATTTGACCTTGAAGATATTGACCTAAGGTCACGAAAATTGCACACAATAGAGTTCACTACCGTGCCCATCCACCCTGCGAATTTCGTTCCTCCAGCTTTACTAGGAGCCGAGATCTTAGGGGGGGGGGGGCGGAATCCGCCCCCCTCCAGTGCGCGTAATTCTCAGAGGCCCTCCAGGGCGCGTGTTAAAAATGGAGTTCCCGTCTATTACAGCAGTGGAGCAATCGCAAAGAGACAGGTTGGGCCTTCATTCCAATGCAGTTCTTAAGCGTCGATTTAAATATGCATCAACCATAGAAGAAGCAGTCAAAGAACAGAGAAGTGATCAGACAACTTCATAAAATAAAAGTTCACCTCGGTCAGGTGACCAGGTCAAACTGATACTTAGACCGGACATCGTGTTAAATGCATAATTTGTCTGTAATAGTCACATTGAAAAAATAATCGAACTGTAAATTATAGTAAATGCTCTTTCGTGGTGTTGCAAGTTTGAGATCAATATCACATCAGGTCACGGAGATATGATATGATAAGTACCAAGAGCGCACGTAACACTGGAGCTCTGGATGCTCAAATACGAACCATTACAAAATACACATAGCCATGTCAGTGTCCACACGGAAAATGTCCACGCCAAATTCCCTCCCAATGTGAAAACGTTCGCTTTTTGGTTTCGGAACTTCTGCTTTTCCCAGAAAAGTTCCGACACAAGATTGATAATTCTGGATTGTTGATAATTATTTCTTCAGTTCCTAAAAAAAAAACATTTGGCTTTGAGCTGGTAGCATCACCCATTACCTTTTTCTGAAATTAGTACCGTCAACAACTCTTCACATACTTCTGTGCTTGACATTGACCTGCTCGGAGATATTGACTTTGGTGCGCGTCATGGTGTTAGATTACGTCTTCAGTTTGTGTATGCTTGATTCTAAACCACAAGGTTCACATTCACCATCGGGGTCCAGGGTTCGTAAACTACGGCGACAATCAGATAAATGACCGTACCTCGACATTAATGCAGTTTATAGCATATTTATTTATGCTGGACATTAAACACATGTCACAAGTGTTCGTAGTAACTAACTTCAAGGACGGATCTACACCATGTCGCTATCACATCTCCCTATTAGCCTAGAACAAGTCAGTGTGTGTGTGTGGGTGGGAGAGGGTCAAATGGATTCCCACACTGCAATGGGTTCGAAACTACAGCATTACGAGGGCTAAGCTAAAAAGAAACACCACATGCATGGAACGATTATACGACCCCACCATTGCCAGGCAAAAGAATCCGACCTCTAAGCTTTACTACTTTTTGCAATTTCCTTTCGCATCACTGAAAGTGCAGTCCTCTCAACCCTGGAACAAAACGATGCAGGCAGACTAACTGCTGAAGGACAAGCAAGGCCGCGGAAGCAGGTAGCCACAGCAATGCCACTGCAGCACATGTATCCAGTCTAGGCAGCAATGAAGCCCGCTCGCTCAGACAGCAGCCCCGTGACTGGCCCAAGCCGTCGGGGGCCGCCACTCCACACAACTATCGCGTGCTGTCCCGTCGTTAGTTCGAGGTCTCACCGCAGCGGCGCTGGTGTCGCCGGCCGGCGTCATCGTAGCACGCAGCACCAGCTGGGAGATCGGAACGGTGTGCACATGAGCTCGCACCAGACTCAACACGGCGGTGCGGCACAACACAGCAACGGTACAGAGACAACAGGTGCATGTGCACTGGCTAACCGTGCACATGTGCCTGGCCACCGTGCACATGTGTCTGGCCACTGACACGTGCTTATCGCTTCTACAGGCTGTATTGTCTGCCACTGGCAAATGCCTTGAATACTCCATTTGTTATATGGCTTATGAGATCCCTCTTCCTTCTATATGGTTAACAGGCAGCACGAAAGTGATGTGAAGAAGCAATGCCTACGTAAGCGTGGGAATGATGTGAAGAAACAATGCCTAAGCAAGCGGATATGTTGTGCGGACAGTTCTGATGATTGTAGTGGCGTCGACTACGTGAGTCGCCCTGGCCGATAACAAGCACCTAACCACCAACAGACTATGCGACACAGGTAACCAACGCGTTCACAAGCCGGCCCAAGGCAGGTTCGTCCCGTCACCACCATAACTTTCAACATTAAAAGTACTATCTTATTTATTTTTGATCGCAATAATTTTCGTTACCAAAAACTGCTGACGCACTTCTATTCGCAAGCTTCCGCCCAGCCTACTTTTTACCAAAGGTGCACTTGGTAGCGTACATTTTGCGTGCGCGCTTTTCCGACATGAGTTTTCATCCAAACGAATGTTGATTTTCGCGTCACTCTGCCAGTGGACAGGTGTGGCGCGCGTCACGAGCTCCCAATCCGTCATACCCACCTGGGTTCCGTACAGCTTCATGGCCTGTACGGCGCTAGAGTGCAGCTTGTCCCTGTAGAGGTGGGCGGCGCGAGAGTGGTATTTCTGCTGGGCATCGTTCGTTGTGCAGTTGTGCTGGTGGAAAAACTTGCGCTGCAAAGGTCGGGAAACAAATGTGATGCGTTGACTTGCTGGTAACCGGACACATGCACAGCAATACACGTATATCAAATGTAATAAATGTAAACAAATGTACCTAACCAACTGCTGGTTGGCGGAGATGCACGTGTGGCAAATGTACGTGTGCGCAAACTACGAAAGCGTAAATGTGTGTGGGTCGCAAGAGCAAAGGCACGTACAAGCAAAAGACAATATGAAAATATGACATGCGTACATGTGTACGTATGCACAATCTGCTCTACGCATATTTGTTTGCACACATTTGGGCATGCCTACATTTACTTTTGCATATTTACGCTTACGTAGACGTGTACTTACGTACTTTTGCGCCGACGTACATGTATGCCTGCGTACACTTGCCACGCGTAAATATTCCATGGGTGCACATGTGTTTAAGCCCATCACTTACATGTAAGCATTGCGATGCACGCTTGACATACATACATTGGTGCATATGTATACTTGCATTCACACATCTGCCATACGTACATTTGTCCTGGAATCGATTTGCCTAGTGTCACGACCTTCACACCTCACCTGTGTCAACGTTCAAGGCAGGCTATGATACATGTTGCGACCACAACCAAGCTTATCGGAGCCGATGATGCGTGACTGCTGATAAATTACAATGCTGATGCGTGACCAGACACGTCGGTCGGAACTCGAGACTTTGACACCGCCATCACTGCGGTGGTCGGACAGACAGTTCGCCAGTCGACCGCATATAGTCTAGAGACGTTGTGCTCCAACCGGCAGTCCCAGGCTACTGTCTTGTGATATATCGGGAAACCTCGTCCGGATCGCGGGTAGTTTGTTCGAAAGAACTGCTGCTAACTGCCCTCCATTAGCTGGACTTCAAAAGGCAGCGGACGGCAGTCGAGCGCCTGCCCACTTCTGCCATAAATTCAGTCACTGCTTCAGCATTGGAAATATGGCCTTTTTGAAACGTTAGCCACCCGAAGAATTATACACTAAAACAAATAACTTCTTACATTGCCAGATGTCACGAAAAGAGCCTTGCTTAACCGGCAATCCCAAATAGATGTAATTATCAAATAGTGATAATAGTGATGAAGAAGAGGGAGCAGCATGCTCTGAGGGCATATAACATATGGTGACCTGTGGCTGATAATGCGATCCACTTCTATTTCTGGTACTCCTCAGCCATATTGTGTCCTTGCAACAGCAACATCATTGAGGACAATGCACATTTGTTATTTCAGGTGATCATGAGAGCTGCAGTAACATTCCAAGAGGATGCAGGAGTGGAACAGAAAATGAGATGCCAGCAAGATTGGAAGAATGCCAACTTGCTAGCATGCACAACAGACGACAACTGATGCTGAAGTCTGGATCACTCTGCAGTCTGCACACAACCTTAATACCATTGTATATGTTCCATGTAATCGTGCAGGTGGTGTGTAATTGTCTGGTGCAGGTGAATTAATATACAGCTATGCCTTCATGTGCACATTCTCCATTTGCGAAAAATGCTTGGACTAGAAGTGCTCAGAGGAATGTGAGGCCAAAAACAGAACTAGAGAACAAGAGTAGCCTCCTCGCAACTGGCAAGGCACAAAGGCAATCATTTCCACAAAATATTGGTGGGCACAAATCATGTTTGCCATGGCATAGGAATTTTCAGGAGGTCAGAGGGACAAAAAGCCAAATAATGGAGTTCAGTGGAGGATAGGGTGGGGTGCACCAAACAATTTCCTGAGTGTACAAACAATGCTTGTGAGTGCATGCATGGGGACACTGAAGGGGCACAATGCCTTATTTCTGGAAAAAAATTGTCTTCCAAAAATTAAAGCATTATTCCCCAAACAACAAAACAACCAGAAAGCTTCGTCCATCCCAGGGCAACATATTAAGAAAACGTATATGAAAATACTATTCCTAGGTGCACCACTGAGTGCATGTGCTTCAACAGGGGGATACAGGGATGCAACCCCGCAAGATATAAGGCACCGCAATTTTGCTATGGCTGCACATGCTTCTCAACATCAAGCTGGATCAAACATCAAGTCTATCATTCTATGCTACCTATATTTATGCTTTGCTATCGAAGTTTACATCAGCATGGCACATTTTAACAACCCTCAATTAAACCTAATTTCCTACGTTGGCCGACACTACACAACAGCAATTAGTAGTCCCAATTGCTGCTCCTGGAACTATCCGACTATATCCCATCACACAACTCAGCTTATTACTTATCTCAACCAGTAACTCCAATGACCGTGCAGATATTAATCAAGATAGGTAATAATGCAATTCTTTGTGTCCTTGAATGTTGAGATGTTCTACATCAATTGATTTGGAAAAACTGCTGATTTCTGCTTTCGAGAGCAATCCCAAACAAGGAGAAAAATATTTGGGATGATTTTTTTGCATGAAAATGTCCTAAACGTCTCCAAAACGTTTTTCAAATCTGCGAAGATTTTGCGATAAAATGCACCACCATATAACAAGAAATTTCCATTTCTTTCGACTTGCGTTGCTTCAGAACAAGATAAACTTGTGGCAATAAGTGTTTATGCCACTGCAATAACTCGTTTCTTCCACTCCTGGAAAACTGATATTTAGCTGCTCTGTTCTAATACACTGGAAAATGATGGCTGGTCAAATGACGCTTACTGTGGAGTAATGGAGCTTAGTATGGCGCTTACTGTGGCGAAATGGAGCTTAGTATGGCGCTTACTGTGGCGCAATGGAGCTTAGTATGGCGCTTACCGTGGCGTAATGGAGCTTAGTATGGCGCTTACCGTCAAATTCCGCATTTCGTCGTCTATTCCTGATAGTAGGGAGGCTTAGCGATTTGAACACAGCCAATGGGATGAAACCGGTGTTGTCAACAGCAAAAGAGCAACTCGTCTCGATTGCAACGCTTTTGTACAATCGAACACAAGACGCTGCCGGCCTTGACAGCCGTCCTGATGGCCAAAAGGTGCGAAGCCGACCGGTACGAAGCCATTGCCTTTTTTCTGGCTTGCGTCTCAAGAAGAGTGGGTGCTGTGGATCTGTTAATTGGCAGGTGCTGCTTTATTATCATTTGCGACTGCCATCATCTATCATACCTGTTGTGGGAATTCTGCTTTTTCTCGTTCTGCCGATGTTATTGCGGCAAATATGGCTGATTGATATTGATGTTGGATCAGGATGGGTAACGGTTGGAGCATGCTAGTCACGTATGGACACTTTTGGGGTTGCCAATGCAACATCAATAATTCTTAAATTGAGCATTAGGCCTATGGGGATGAGTGGAAGGATGCTAGATGGCTTGAGGTTTCGGTCTGGCCATTTTCCGGTGACAACAGTAATTAGAGATATTCTAGAGTGCAATTAGTATTGCTAGATATTGGTGCTAAGAGTAATGATATACCACATCAAAGTTTGCTTCCCCGACGTTACGCCTCTGAGTCGTTATCGAGTAGCTTACGCAAGGCGTGGACGTTCACAAAATCCACGAAATTCGACGTTGTCGACGTTCACATAAGGCAACCAAAATACCGACAGAGCATGGGTTGCATTAATAACCACGGAACACAAGCATAATGCACATGATAAGGGGTGCTCTATGACGTATCCAACGTGCCCGTCGACGTCGCGGTGGCCACGTCATAACCAAATGTATCCCGAGGTACAAGTCACAGCGGCCATCGTGCCATTGCCATACTGGCATACGGCAGCAGGGAGGAACACAAGAGCAGTCGTTCGGTATCGAAATAGCGTTCTAATAAACGATCGTTGGTCTTTACAGTAATGCATACATCAACCAGAGGTACCGAAACATTGGCCGCGCTTCAATCTGTCAGCCCAAAACTGAAAGTCCCACTGAAATAATGCAATAGGATGATGATGTACATAGGGTTTGCGAATGCAGTACCCTTTCTTAAAGCAAGTTCCAAAGTTGTAAAACCATCACTCCAAACAAATATAACTACCATGTATACAAATGAAAAAAAAGAACTTCACTTCCATTTTGCCCACACAATTTTCCGATACATGTGTGTTTCACACTTGCTGCCCGGTCCCTAACATCACTTGACGCCTGACTGGCTTGGGTACGCCCCGCGGACCCCACGCACCGGCAGATCCCAGTGTTCCCACTCACAGCGTTTGCGTTACCGCCGAGCTGCATGTTGCGCAGCTGCAGCCAGGTCCAGTTGGTGTCCAGCTGTGTGGACCGCACAAACGTCACGTGCACGCCCAGACTCCTGCGCATCGAGCAGACGGTGGTTACGCTCTGTGAAGGTCAGTGTCGCGAGCATGTCGACACACGCAACAGATCGGCCTCGTGCAACTGGTTGGTGCATTTCTGCCCGGCGTCCGAAGGCTTCCCGCAAGAAATGGTAACACACATTTGTTCATTGTGCTTTATGGCTGGGGGGTTATTTGGGCCAGGAGCGAATCGACTGTTCGGTCATATAACATTGTACTTTGTGGGATATTTTAATGATGCTGTATGCTGTCATGATAGTTAGACACACAACTTTAAACAATAACATCCCAATTCCCAACTCACGCTCTGACAGATTCATCCAGGGGTAACAGTTTTAGACAGGCATGAGGAGTTCGTGCACAGCATCCGTCTGCATGTTTTATACTCAAAATATCTGCCAGACGTTCATAAGCGATGTCCGTGCGCATTCCAACATTCTATATTCCTGAAGACTCGGTCGGCCTGGTTCGCAACACATGGAATTCAAGCAGCCAAAAAGGAATTTAGATAAGGCTAGGCTGGGTTGTTTGTTTGTTATTTGGGCTTTAGGGCGCGTCAACCTAGGCTGGGTTGTGAGACAAACGGTGATGCTAGATTAGGCAGGTTAGACGAGGCTAGACAAGATCAGGCTAGGCCGTTGTAATTCTAGTTAGAACGAAGCATTCGTTAAATACTCGCTTGCCCCTTTGAAGATCATTGCAAACTTTTCAATGTTTAGTGAGGTAGTATATAGTTTACCTTAGTCTAGTAGATGTGTACATAAATTGGGAGCATAACACCTGTCATTTTCTGAAATGACGGGTAACAATTTCTTGACGCGGAAATAATTCAGATGCTCTGCCACACATGCTGAAGTCTCATGAAATGCCATTTACGAAAAAGTGCATTTCACAAGACTAGGACATATATAACATGCAAGAAGAGCCATGAACACGAAGCGATGTATGTCAACAGCACAACACTTTTTGATCTGGTGCCTAGTTCGTCAAGACATCAACATAAATATTCACCTACCTGTGCACTGCAGAGCAATCGATGCACAGGAAAACACCATAGGTTACACTTGACCATGTTGGATTTTTCGCACTGCAGTCAAAGCAAACCTGAAAGAGAAAAACATAAATAATGGGTTGGGGGAACAAGTTCAACTTGCCCAGGCTATACAAATCACAGGTAAAGCTAGAGTAAATTCTGCCTTCAGCATTCAGGAATGAGTAACCAGATGCAACTGACAGCTCCATCGAAATAGGCACTAGAAATACCTGTGCCCTCATTTAGCTTTCCATAAAAAATAGCAGAGACGAACTGGAACTAAATGTTTGATCTCACCAATAACAGGGGGAGGGGAGAACGCCATAAAATGGTGCCCATTCAAAACATATATGTTAGACAACAAGATGGCAACCTCCACATACAGATGAGCAACTTACACATACAGATGAGCAACTTGCACACAGATGAGCAACTTACACATACAGATGAGCAACTTACACATGCAGATGAGCAACTTACACATACAGATGAGCAACTCACACATACAGATGATCAAATTATACATACAGATGAGCAACTCATACACAGGATCTGTGTTTCCATATTTATATACCGAAAATACATGTCAAAGGCACAAGAGCCTGGACCTGCCAGTTATCCTTGTGCAGATTAACCCCAGGAGAAACCCAGATGTCTCTCCAAGTGTCTGCATTAAGCTCTAAACGTCTGGACTGCTGTTTTCGAAACTTGGCAGTTTGCTAAGGTCTCAAATTGCGACAAGCATGTCATATAGCATGTTAACACTCAGGACCATAGCAGGATGCCTCTAACTGGTTCAAGTGTTTGCCTATGCCCTGGACCCGTCATTACATTTTAACCCGGGATGCTGAGTGCCAAATACTGAAGTCGAAAACCTATGCTCACCAGTTTGTACCATTGAGGGAGGCCAGTGGACTAACAGATAATGACAAAATTGTTAAGTGCAGGTAGTGCTCAAATAATTAATTGTCAGGTTGCTCAGATTTCCTTAAATGAGTACCTAGCCAATGGGATGGCGCAGGACAGACCAGAACACTGACTGCGGCTTGATGAATGGAACGACTATGCAGATTTAAGCGACAACACGGTTCGCAAGCCGCCCTTCCACGATCGATAAACTTCATGGGCATCAACCGTGAGTTACAAAATAGCCTCCATCCCCCATTTTCAGACGAGAGGGAGGGGTGGCTAAGATAATCCGATAAATGGTGAAACTAGTTTGGTTGTAACCCCTGGAGAAAGCGTGCCAGAAAGAATGAAACTTCACAGGGGCAACTGGAGAACTTTGGTAAATTTTGGGCTGAAAAAATCCCTCCAGTCTGGCAATCACAGAGCAGAAGGGTATCCAGAGGCTAAAGTAAAATCCGACGGGGAGGGGCTTTAGAGCGCATTGACTGCATTGGATATTTAGCTGAATTATGATGTGGTCAATGGATAAGTCCGCAGACAGCGGCACCAATCGTGGTTTGGGATGAAACGCTCCGCGCCCAGCGTTAGGTTGCAGGCCAAGCACAGCCAGGTTGGTTACCTTACCACCCTCCACTGATCCAGCAGGCTTGGGTCGCGGGATGGTATCAGAGGCTGATAAGATGATTTTTGATCCAGGATAGGAACAGGTAGGGGACTGAGTTGGTATCCCGGTGGGACTCAGGGACAGGCAGGGGATTGAGTTGATCTCCTCATAAGCCCTTAGGGTAGGATGGGTTAGAAAGACGATCGGAAGACCATCCCGACCGGTTTGTGATCGGGACCGCCTGCGGTGTTGCTGCCGATTGCAAATTTTCAGCGTGTAAGTCCTGGAAGGATGCTGACTAATTAAGGTCAGGTAGGTCGGCCATTAATATCGAAGCCCAGGGATAAGACCCAGCAGAAGCTAATGGAATTTCGCAGCCCAGTGCTACCATACTTTGAAGGCAGTAACGAAAATAGTAGGCAACCATACACAACCAAGAGAATCGTGTCAAGCGGCCGCAGTTGTGAACCTAAGGACCTAAGCGCAGGTAATTCACATTTAATTTTGGGCAATAAAGCCCTAAGCAGCGATCCAATAAAACAAGACTTGCTGAATGCTCACGTAAAACTGGAGGTGATAAAAATAATTGGCTCAACACATGAATTTTCTACAAAGAGAGCAAACACTGGAAAATAACGTGCAAAGTGGGAGCGTGCATCACGTAGCTATGGGGAATTAAGGACCAGGGGAGCCACTTGAAGCACAATGAATTCATTCAGCTGTCAGAAACTCATCGTCAGATTTGTTTACCCAGGATAATTACTCAGGCCCTAAAATTGCAAGTCTGGAGGCCGGGAATTGCTGGCAGGGAGTAGGGAGAGTGAGAGGGATTTCAGTACATAAGAGGGCCTCGACGCTGGACGAAGGCCGGTGATGGATGCAATTCCAACTCCTATGCCTACTCATGGTCCTTCCCCCCCACCCCCACCATGCGTTTTCCCAACCTTCACTAGCACCATGGCCAGCTAGGTTCACTCACAGATGGAAGTGGTGACAGTGGAAGATTTGGCTATGTAAATGTGGTGTAAGGATGGCACGGACCAGGAGGCCGACCGCTCTACGAAGCGGAAAATGCCACCATCAATCGGCAGATGACGGGCGAACATAAGGATAAAAACGAAGTCTGAGTGGTTCCAGCAACATGCTTCATCTACGAAGGACTGCAAAAATCCAGTTTTGAAGTTGTGTGTAAGGAGTTTGCAATAATGGATAGGTGATAAATGAAAAACATGCATAGCGATTCATCACTTCCACATAGTGACAAACCATAGCATTAACACCGAGTGTCTGCCACTTGCCATGACAAATAATGTCATCCAATGCAATCCTTAGATTATTTCAGAATAATTCCAATGCTTGTAACTTTTCATGGTCATCTTAGGTCAATGGCCTAGTGACCTGGCATGAATTATGTTCACCAACTTTTTCCAGTTAGAGAAGTGCTGCCTGTTCATGGAGGGGGTGGGGAACATATTCACATTTGTCCTCTTATTTATGCCCCCTATGGGCCACTAATTAGGTCTGTTCCAGATGATGTTTTCCTGGTTTTTCCTAAGCTAAACTTTTTTCTCTGATGGGTTGTAACCAAGTTTGTGTGATTTCTTTTTGTTGTTCATTTTGAATTGAATTGGAAGGAAAAAAGAATGAATTAATACAAATGTTTGCATTCCTTTTGAACCACGGTTAGGTTCTTTCAAAGAAACAATTAATTAAAGCAGAGCATATGGGATACCGTAAAACTTTAGCCACCGTCCTAACTTTAGCCAAAACTGGAAATGTGATTTGAAGAAGCATTGCAGTGACATGACACATGCTAGCCAAGCAATTGTTTCCCCTAAGTTTCTCTAGGGTCTTGGCAACATGCTGAGGTGGCTGAGTTATTGTTTTTTCATCATGGCATTGATTGTGGAATTATATTTTGCATGAGTGAAAAGTGGTAAAATCAGATGGAAAAGTGGTACCCATGCAGATGAATCTAACACTTCGATATCGAAATCTATTAGTTACATAGGTTGGTTATATCCTCTAATTTTAAATGAAGTACTTTTGTCAGTATTTTCGAAAAATGTCCCCAAAAATTTTGAGTGGCTAAGGTTAGGACAGTAATATGAACAAAATCCCCTAACTTTAGCCACTCTGTTTAGGCTGTTTTGGCATAGTTTTCCGCGCTGCGGGGTATGCGCGCGCGCCCGCGCCACCTCCTTGTATCCGCACCTGTCTGCACCTGTCCTAACCCTCCCATTGCACCTTTCTTTGTTCCACAGTTCTGACACGGTTTCCGTTATTTTCCCTGATGAAGCGGAGTTAGATGATGAAGCGGAGTTACGGAAACTTCACTGATTCAGTGATTGAGGCAGCGAAGAGTGATGTTGATTCGGGAATGAGCCTTCGAGAGGCAGCGAGAAAGCATGGCATCAACCGACAGACACTCTCCAACAAGATAAATGCTAAGCATGAACAAGCCCCAGGCCATCCCATTGAGTTATCCAAGGCAAATGAAGCCAAGCTGGCCGAACGCATCAAGCTGCTGGGAGAGTGGGGATTCCCCGTCGTTGCTTCAGATGTCAAGCGATTTGCCAAGCAGTACCTCGACAGGCTTGATGTGACAAGCAAACGGTGGAATGACAATCTGCCAGGAGACAAATGGGTCAAGGCATTCTGCCAACGGAATGGACTGACAAAGCGGATGGTGACAAACATCAGCCGAAAGCGGGCAGCTGTCGATCACAAAACAATTGGGGCATACTTTACCGAGCTCGCTGACAGTCTCGCTGGGGTTCCCGCTGATAATCTGATCAACTATGACGAAACGGGACTCACAGATGATCCTGGCAGGCGAAAATGTATCGTTCGTCGTGGAAGCCGCTACCCTGAAACCGTGGCAAATCACAGCAAGGTGACGACCAGTGTGATGTTTGCAGGAACTGCCAGCGGCCATCTGCTCCCACCGTTTGTCGTGTACAAGGCCAAGAACATGTACCTGGAGTGGACGACAGGAGAGCCTCGAGGCGCCCGCTACGCGTTTTCAAAGAGTGGGTGGTTTGATGAAACGTCATTTGAAGATTGGTTCATGAACATCTGCCTGCCGTATCTACATCGAAAGCAAGTACCAAAAGCTATCATCGGAGACAACTTGTCGAGCCACATCAGTGAGAAGGTGGTCCAAAAGTGCAACGAGAACAACATAAGGTTCATATGTCTCCCACCGAACTCGACACACCTAACACAACCACTTGACGTCGCCTTCTTTTCGTCGCTCAAGAAGAAATGGAGGAAGGTCATCGGAGACTGGAAGGCGACGCCGTCTGGGAAAAAGTACGACACCCTGCCGAAGAATATGTTCCCGACGCGCCTGAAGGAGTTGATCTCCGTCCTGAACACTGACAATCTCAAGTCGGGATTCAGTACCTGTGGGATTCATCCTCTCGACAAAACACCGGTCCTGGAAAAGCTCCCGAAGAAGCGCTCTGATGACGGCGACGCCGCAATCGATGCCGTTATCGTCGACCATCTCCAAGCTCTCCGTGGCTCGAAGGACACAGCTGGACCGTCCCGTCGCCGCAGGACAAAACTGAACGTCCTGCCCAGCAGGTCGGTGCGCATCAGCTCATCCGATTCTGGTGACAGCGAGGCTGAGGATCTTCCCGAATCGTCGCCGTCCGAGGAGGACGAAGGTAGTTGCGAACAGAAGAAAGCGAGGACGGAAGGGAAAGAGGAGGATCAAAGGGATGACGGGTCGACCGAAAGCGACCAGGAGCAGGGATGTGACATTCGCCCTTGGGGATCAACTGGAGCCGTGTCGCCCAGGGAGATTTCGTCATCGTCAAGTTGGTGGGGAAGAAGGGGACAAAGCTGTTCCTTGCACAAGTTGTCGCCACAGACACCCCCAAGCGTGTCATTCCTCAAGAAGCAGACGAGGTTCACGTTTGTGTTTCCCGCAACGGAAGACGTCAGTCTCATCGAACGCGATCAGGTGCTCCGCCAAGTCAAGAAGATCACACCCGACCGCCGGGGACTGATATGGACCGTCGACTTCGACATCGATGCGGAGACGCTTCCAGCGACTGTCTGAATGGCACTGGCATTCTTGTGACTGTGCGGTTCAGTCGTCACTGGGCATACTTGTGATGGCGTGATTGAGTTGATTTGTGTGCAGATAAGTTTCAACTTTCATGTGCCCAACTGTTGATCTATGCTCATTGTGGCTGTTTGGCTGTGATAAATGTGTTCTGAAGGTTTAACAAATGGTTAGGAACCTTCTAATTGTTTTTTTTTTAACTACCGCGGTGGCTAAAGTTAGAACCGGACGTCTTATTCACTGGCCAACGTGAAAAAGTGGAAGGTAGCTAAAGATCAGAAACCCAGTCCAAACTTTAGCCAGCCACAATTTTTGTTTTTTTAATTGACCCCTCCCATTTCGGGGGAGGGGGGTTCTTGGCAACTTTCAAAGCTCACGGACCAGCAATGTTTTTGACACCATTGACATTGTTCTATGTTGGATAGCAAAAAAGTTATTCAAGTTTGAAGCTGAAAAATGGCTAAAGTAAGGGCGTTTTACGGTACCTTTGTAGGTTTCAAAATAGCATACCACATTATCAACCAAAATACATGGTCACCATATGTGCCTCTGCCACATTGGTATGCATCAGTGAGTAAACATGTGAGGGCTTCCTCAGTCCTCATCCCTGGTCCCTTCCCTGCACACTTTCTCTGTCCCTTCCCTGATCCCCATCTCTGTCCCATTCCCTGGTCCACTTCCTTAGTATCTTTCCCAACCCCCCTTTATGTTTCTCTTCCTTGGTTCCACATTGCTGGTCCCCTTCCTTGGTACCCTGCCCTGATCCCACTTCTTGGTGCCTTGCTTTTTATTGCATACTTATAGTACCTGTTTGCACTCTCCCTGCCAATTTGTACCAGCAGTTTTTTGCACCAGCCCCAAACCTGGTACATACTGCACACCAATCCATCCATATGCAGCAGCATGGATGGGATTGGTCCATCATATGTATGCAAACCTGGGTTTTGTACTTTGTAATCTTTTTTTTCTAATATAATATGGAGAGGATAATTGTATTGAAACCTGTGACATCAGAACCACAGTTTGCACCTATCAAAGAATTTTGAGTGCTTTATAACAAAGCTGTTTGTTGTTAAACAACACCACTCAACCTCCAAATGTGAAAAATGATTGGATAATTTTCTTGACAGGATAATGTTCTGAATGCCAAAAGTCCAGTAACAGCCCATTTTCCCAACCTTGTATGCACCATGATATCCTACCAAGATTGTCACATTTTATAATGTGTGGTATGCTCACATGACATCATAGCCAGCTGGTTACCTTTCTAACATGAAAGGCTAACTGCATTGCTGATGGATGATGCAGTACTTCACTTCCAATTGAAAAGTAAGTACTTGTGATGGAAACAAGTGATCACACCATCTTAACCATATCAAGAAACATGTTTTGTTAAATCTGCAGTTTATGGTAATTTCTGATTTCCTTTAAAAATTGTGAAATGAAATGTTTCTGGATATGCTGAATGACCCTCATGTGACCACTCATTTCCTCTACAAATGCATACTTTTTAGTTGGGAAGCAAAATAACACCCAAAAATGGGCTTGGAGTTGGGTAATATAGCATACAAGTATGGTTAAAAATAATAGAAAAATGGAACAACCTAACCTAGCCTTCCATACAAGAAAGCAATTTTTCCTGAGCAAACCTAACCCCCTTGTATGCTTCATGGGGTAAAACATACATAAAACTTGGTTTGTGGTTACCTGCAATAATATTGAATGTTTTAGTTAAGGCCAAGAATGGCTTAGAATGACCTAAAGCAACTAGACTGGGAGCAAATTGCCACCATAAACCTGCCTAATGGTCCTGGCTTTGCTGAATGTGCAATAGGTAGGTATCTAGGTACCTATCTAGGTACCTATGCAATATCACTGGCATACCTATGGGAAGTGGGGGTATCAGAACATGTTCCATTTCCAGAACACCCACCTCTGGATGTCTCCCACAGTGATAAATTATTCGTGAAATATGGTGGAATGTACCACTTTCTGAACACTCAATCAACATCCTTCTCCAAGAAGTATCGACATCCTGATCCTTGATGCATGCTTATGAAGTCTTTGTGTCTCCTTTCTAACAGTATCTTGTTTATAAGTAGCATGTGCATGCTTTCGGTAAGGAATGGTGATACACAAACATTTTGCAATGCAATCTCAGGTAAAGGGATTACCTATAATGTGATATGGCATGCAATACCAGTTCATAGCATAGTCATTATTCTTCTTATCCTGAATATAGCTCTTCTTAGATTATGAATCTCAAAACAAATGATAAAGATAGTCATAAGCACCTACACCATTGGCTCAAATTTGAGTCTGAAAGACATCAAAAACATTTTAAATGACACTAATTCCATGGCAGATTTTGACATCCTACTGTGTTTGTTTCAACATCTTACACCTAACAAAAACAATTATTTTAACCCTGCTCCCACAGCATGTTCAGAGTGTAAATTACAAAAAGATGGTGGTATTCATAAATGATGGACCTTTCTCTACCAAAATATGAAGGTCTGATTGCATAGTTCTACCAATTATTTGTGCACTGAGCTAGTAAAGTCCATGGGTGCCATTTTTAGGATTATGAGAGCAGTCAGCTTAAGAAAACCATAATGAAGTGTCCTCTGATTTTTTTGCTATTACACCAGTATATTTTTAGCAGCTACTACCAACTTGTACCACAACAGCTACAGAGAAGTAATCCAGCACAACCACATTTTTGTGTTCCGAATACAGTACACCACTACAAAATAATTGTTTTAAAGTTGCTCTTTGCAAGTGGTTAGAGGATTTTCATTGAAAGAAACTGTTTGAATATGGATAGCTTGCTCATTTTTGTGTTCAGTAAACACAGTACAATTACTGGTTTTACAGAAGCAGCAGTAGGTAGTGCTATTTGTTGCATGAGGTATCAAGTGTTCGGAAACCCCCTCTTCCTAGGTACCTACTCTGCCGTGCAAATATACTTTATGGTGATACTATAATGCTCACAATGTACGTTTTAATAAACAAACTGCTCCATGGCTGGTGCACCAATCTGTCTCATGTTTCGCAGACTGGCCAACTTCTGCTTAATACCGTCTTATTATTCCTCACCTTATTAACCGGTATGGACCTCAGCCTTTTGAAAATCGCCAATATATCCCCCTTGTGAGGGATATCGTCCGCCATAATGTGAACGTCAAATGATCACAAGGCCGACAAAGGATCTGCACTGCAATAATTCACCAAGTCACAATCCGCGACGAAACCTATCCCCTTCCGCACACATGAACATATGCGTTCGGTGATGCAAACGTATACATCAGGTAGAGTACCCCGATTCGAAAATTTGCAGACCCTTGTAGTTAGTAGTAACAACTCTCTATGACCTACATGGAAGACAGAAAAGTTCAGTGAGAGAAGGATTCGGAATGTTGCGTAAGAGATTGCCAGTCGTGAGTTAGTTGTTTTTTTTAGGATTGTGCCTGCGTCTCAAGTTATAATGTCGTACGATATGGAGGCTGGATTCATGCTGCAATGAAATCCATGCTGGCATATAGGAAGTACCTACCTAAGGATGTATGTGCCAGGGAAGCGAATTTTGAGAGGTCCCAGCCTACCTTCATTTTAAAGGGAATGATTTGTCCGCACTATTATCAAACGTCACCGGATTTCGACCAGTATTTATGAGGCCCACATATGATCAATGTGTCCTATTTATGTTCTTCTTAAGATTATTAATGACAACGTAATTTCATGTGGAGGGTGTTAACTTACCACCATCGTTTCTAAGTCACGGAATTCATCAAACCTCTCCCCCGGTACAGGTGTAGGCTTCTGAAAAATATTGAGATGACACGATACATGAAGGCAATGAGCGGGCCCAAATGGATGAGAGGGGCCACATCACTATGGTCCAATGTTAAAATTTGAAATGTTTGGGGAAGCCAACTTTGGGATGGGGGCCAGAGCCCTATCAAATGCATGCAAAGCGTGCTACACTCTTGTCCTCAGCTTAAATTTTTTGTCTGGCATCCCTTGATCAGTCAGTTCACATTGCTACTCAAATTATACCTGTACAGGTCAATTCCAATCAGTTCCAATTTCATGCATTTCAGTAAATAGCGCATCATAACGGAAATGACGTGGTCGCCACGTACGTCAATAGTCATGCACGTGGATATTCGCCTTGTGTATTCGTGGTATTTGTCACACTTCGTGCGTTTCTACCACTTCAGAAGTTTCTGCTAGGCCCCTTACGTTTTTTCTCATTGTGGTCATTGCACGCGATTTTTGGCAGCCGCAGCGCAAATTGTCGGGCCCCGGCGCGAGTTTTCTGGGGCCCATTTTGCTTATTTGGAGTCCTCGACGCGAATTCTAGAGGACCCGACATTAATTATTTGGGCCCAGCACGATTTTGGGGGACGTCGGCGCGATTCTTGGAGCCCATTCCTTTCAGGAGGGGGGATTTTCCCCTTAGGTGCGCGACTGCGGCTGCTCAACGAATTTGTATCATCCGATGACACTCTTCATGGCGGAAGGGACCTTCAGGCCCATGGTATTGTGGGTAACATCCTAAAATGGATAGGGTTGTGGCCAAGGGCGTCGCCACCGGGGGGGCAGGGGGGACAGTCGCCCCCCCTGCCGTCAAACAGGGGGGCGCCGCCCCCCCCCTGAAATTTGAGGAGGCCCCTATCCGGAAATGCACAGGAAAAAAGTAAGCAATGAGGCCGACGAGACACGAGAGGAGGCCTCCAAGACGTGAGAGGAGGCCCCTAATTTGAAGAAGGAGTCACCTAGGAGAGGATAGGAGGCCCCAGAAATCACGAGAGTGTCAACAATTGGCACGGAGGCCCCCAGGAATGCAAAGGATGCCCCCATAATTGCAAAGGAGGCCCCCAGGATTGCATAGGAGGCCTCCAGGATTACAAAGGAGGCCCACATTATTGAAAAGGAGGCCCCCAAGATTGCAAAGGAGGCCTCCAGGATTACAAAGGAGGCCCACAGGATTGCAAAGGAGGCCCCCCCCCAGGATTGCAAAGGAGGCCTCCATGATTACAAAGGAGGCCCCCATGATTGAAAAGGAGGCCCCCAAGATTGCAAAGGAGGCCCCCAGGATTGCAAAGGAGGCCTCCATGATTACAAGGGAGGCTCCCTGGATTGAAAAGGAGGCCCCCAGGATTGCAAAGGAGGCCCCCAGGTTTGCAAAGGAGGACTCCAGGATTGCAAAGAAGACCCCCAGGAATGCAAAGGAGGCCCTCACGATTGCAAAGGAGGCCTCCAGGATTGCAAAGGAGGCCCTCACGATTGCAAAGGAGGCCTCCAGGATTGCAAAGGAGGCCCCCAGGAATGCAAAGGAGGCCCCCAAGATTGCAAAGGAGGCCCCAGGATTGCAAAAGAGGCTCCCAGGATTGCAAAGGGGACCACCAGGATTGAAAAGGAGGCCCCCAGGATTGAAAAGGAGGCCCCCAGGTTTGCAAAGGAGGACTCAAGGATTGCAAACGAGGCCCCCAGGAATGCAAAGGAGGCCCCAGGATTGCAAAGGAGGCCTCCAGGATTACAAAGGAGGCCCACAGGATTGCAAAGGAGGCCCCCAGGATTGCAAAGGAGGCCTCCATGATTACAAAGGAGGCCCCCATGATTGACAAGGAGGCCCCCAATATTACAAAGGAGGCCCCCAGGATTGCAAAGGAGGCCTCCATGATTACAAGGGAGGCCCCTGGATTGAAAAAGAGGCCCCCAGGATTGCAAAGGAGGCCCCCAGGATTGCAAAGGAGGCCCTCAGGTTTGCAAAGGAGGACTCCAGGATTGCAAAGAAGACCCCCAGGAATGCAAAGGAGGCCCTCACGATTGCAAAGGAGGCCTCCAGGATTGCAAAGGAGGCCCCCAGGATTGCAAAGGAGGCCCCCAAGATTGCAAAGGAGGCCCCAGGATTGCAAAAGAGGCTCCCAGGATTGCAAAGGAAACCACCAGGATTTCAAAGGAGGACTCCAGGATTGCAAAGGAGGCCCCCAGGATTGCAAAGGAGGCCCCAGGATTGCAAAGGAGGCCCCAGGATTACAAAGGAGGCCACCAGGATTACAAAGGAGGACTCCAGGATTGCAAAGGAGGCCCCCGGGAATGCAAAGGAGGCCCCCAGGATTGCAAAGGAGGCCCCAGGATTGCAAAGTAGGCCTCCAGGATTGCAAAGGAGGCCCCCAGGATTGCAAAGGAGGCCTCCAGGATTACAAAGGAGGCCCCCAGGATTACAAAGGAGGCCCCCAGGATTGAAAAGGAGTCCCCAGGATTGCAAAGGAGACCCCAGGATTGCAAAGAAGGCCACCCGGAATGCAAAGGATGCCCCAGGATTGCAAAGGAGGCCCCCATGATTACAAAGGAGGACTCCAGGATTGCAAAGGAGGCCCTCAGGATTGCAAAGGAGGACACCAGGATTGCAAAGGAGACCTCAGGATTGCAAAGGAGGCCCCATGATTACAAAGGACTACAGGATTGCAAAGGAGGCACCAGGATTACAAAGGAGGCCCCCAGGATTACAAAGGAGGACTCCAGGATTGCAAAAGGAGGCCCCAGGATTGCACAGGATACCCCTAGGATTGTAAAAGAGGACCTCAGGATTGCGAAGGAAGCCCACAGGATTGTAAAGGAGGCCCCCAGGATTGCAAAGGAGGCCCCAGGATTGCAAAGAAGACCCCATGATTGCAAAGGAGACCCCCAGGATTGCAAAGGAGACCCTCAGGATTGCAAAGGAGGCCCCCAGGATTGCAAAGGAGGCCCCAATACGGGAAGGGAGACCTCAGAAAATGAGAGAAGGCCCAAAGACGGAAGAGAAACCAGTGGATATGAGATGAGTTTCGGAGCCGTAAAAGCAGTCCCCGAAACGGGTAAGGTTCCACCAAGATAGAAAAGGATAATCAAGAAAAGTGGCAGGAAGCACCTAATTCGGAAGAGGACGATATAAGATTGGAAAGATACCCTATGATGCACGAGGAAGCCCCTAAAATAGGAGAGAATGGCCATTAGATAACAGGGATGGCTCCCAGGCGAGAAAGAAGGCTTCAAGACGGGTAAGAAGGTCACCAGGAAATGACAAGGTAACTGAGATAGGAAAGGTTGCGTGTAATTTGGAAGAGGAGCCACCTAAGATAGAACAGGAGTCCACCAGGAGATAAGAGGCCAACCTTAAAATGGGAAAGATAGAATGAAAACGCGGAACAGGAGGCCCCGAAGACGTGAGAGGAGGCCCTTAATTTGAAAAAGAAAGCCTCAAAAAGAAAAAAGGAGGCCCCTGCCGGACTCGAGAGGAGTCCCTCGAGATGGAGTAGGAGGTCTCCAGGGCCGAATGAGGTCCCGACGATCGGAAGGAATTCCCAGGAAATGAGAGAAGGCCCTTAAAATGGGAGTGATAGGTAGCAGGTATGGAAGGAGGCGAGGTTTCCAAAATTGAAGATCCCTCAAGACGGGATAAGCTTTGCGAGGACAGAGGAGGCCCACGAGGCGTGGCAGGAGGCCCCTAATTTGGCAGAGGATGCCCCTGGAACATGAGAGGAAGTCCCATGCCATGTTAAAGGGGCCCCAGGATGTGGGAGGAGGTCCTCCAAAACGGGAGAGGAGGACCATTGAATATGGAGGAGGGTAGGACGGACGAGAAGACGTCCCAAACCGGTAAAGAAGCTTCAGGAAATGAGACGAGACCCCTAAGACGCGAGAGGAGGTCTATCATTTTCTAGAAGCATCTGAAATGGCAGGAGTCGTGCCGGGGTACTTGAAAATCACGACATGGGCCCAAAAAGATCCGGCCGGGGCCCCTGAAAATCTCGCTGAGCCTATGGGTACCAAAAATTCACGCCCGGATCAAGAAAATCACGCTAGGGGCACGATAAGTCGTACCGTTCCCCAACAGTATCATTTGGACACAAATGAAGCCGGGGCAACGAAAAACAATCCGGACATGGATAATCACTCTTGGGCCCCAACAATGACACCAAAAGCATCCAAAACGTATTGGACACCCACAAAGTGTCGGGGTCGCTAAAACTCCCGCCAGGGATCCAAGCAAATAACGCCGGGACACGAAAGATTACATTGGACTAAAAACGTCTCGTCGCAGCCTTCGAAAATCTCACTGGGGACCAAAAAAGTCGCGCCTGGACCCCAAAGGTTGCTGTTCCCCCAAAAATCAATTATCAACCGGAATGTCACTCTGCGCCCAAAACAATCGGGTCAAAGTCCCCGCAAAACACGTTGGGCACTGGAAAAAAAACGTGTCAGGGCACCGAAAACAATCGCACCTGGAGACCGAAGAATCGTATCAGGACCCAAAAATATCACATAAGGACCTATATAAAAAATAGAACTCCTTCGGTGGCCGCAGTGACATATCAAAGGGCCAAATGGCCCCTCCCTCCTAAGAGGGATATGCTCCCAAGAATCGAGCCGAGGCCCCCAAAAGTCGCGCTGGGACCACAAAAATCCGCGTCGGTCCACCAGAATTCGCGTAGGGGCTCAAAGTAAATACGTCGGGCCCCAGAAAACTCGCTCCGAGGCACGAAAATCTGCAACAGGAACCGCCAAGATCGCGTTGGGGTCACAGCTAAGTACAACGCGCCCCGCAAACTCGAACCGGTCCCACAAAATTTCGCGCTCGGACCCACAATTCGGTAGTACCAAAAATGTCGCGCTCGGACCCATCGGTAGTACCAAAAATTTGGTCTGGGCATAAAAAATTAACGTCGGGCTGCCAACAATTGGCGTCTATGGCCCCACATAGGCACCGTGTGACCCCAAAAGTCCCATCGGTATCCGAAAAATAAAGCCGGAGCCCTCCAAAGTCAGGAGGGATTGCAAAAAAGTCCGGGTCAGGACAATGGTTCTGGAGCACCGAACATGTCATCAGATGCCTTGACAAATCGCTTACGGCATAGAAAAACATACCGGAGCTCGAAGAAAATCGAGGTGAGATACAAAAACATGGCACCAGGGACTCGAAAAATCAGGGCGGGATTCGGAAGTTAAAGAAAATTCAGAAGAGATCCACAAAAATCGCGTTGAGCCAAGATAACTGGCGTTGGGTCCCGGAACCACGCGCATGGGCGCGATAAGTCGCGCTGGGACCCAGACAAATCGCACCGAAACCTCAAAATCGTACTGGGGCCCCACAAATGTGCGTCAGAAGCCCCAAATAAACACAGCGGGACCCTAAGAGCACAACGGGGACCGAAAATGCGACTGGCCCTTCAAAGCGCAGTCTCGTAAAAAGCGGCAGGGTCCGAAAACATGCGTTGTAGCCATAACTACATATATATACCGGGAACACTAAAAAAAACAAAAAACAAAAACACCGGAAGCTCTCAAGGCACATAGGGGCCATATGACCGCACAAGGGCCTGAAAAGAGGCTGGGGCCGCAAAAAGCAACATGATCCCAAAACGAACAAAAATACCGGGCACTAAGTAAACACATCGAGATCTTTGAAAGCGCCCCGACAACTAAAAAAAATATTCGGTGCGCAAAAAAAGCAACAAAACCCTAAAACGAGCAGGGGTTTCGAAAATGCGTTGGACCTCTAACAAAAATGAATTGGAGCCTTAAGACACATCCGTAGACGAAGAAATACGAAACGGGTCCAAGAAGTACACTCAGGCAGGGCTTCGGTTCGGTAGCCAACCTGGAAGATGTTTAATCAAAGATATGAGGTGCATCAAAGCTCAGCGGGTATCCGCATTTCTTCACCATAAAATATGGCAAGAAGGGAACTAATGATCGAATTTAATTAATCGAATTTTCGCAGCGAACGCCCATACGAAGCATTTTATCACGTCAGATATGGCGCAAGTCTATCATGTGGCAGCAATTAACAAAGCGTAGGAGGCCCAGCAGAATCCGTAGCATCGCACGAAGTGGGGCGAATGCGCCGAATGCGCAAGATGGGTGTGCATGTGCACTAACGTTGGCGTCGTGGCGAATCGCGCAGTGCGAGGTGACTTGTCAAGGAATACCAAAAGAATACATTTGAACAGGTCGTGGGATCTAGGGTTGAAATCCGACGAATCAGAAACGATAGTGGTAGATTAGGCCCCTCCACAGGATAATTCAGTTGATCACTAATTATTTTATTTAAAAAGTTCCCCTTTGACAAAATAGTGGTCGAAATCGGAAGACTATATTCAGTAGTTGGACCCCCTCCAAATACGTTTGCCCCCTCCCCTTCACGTAAATATGGGTGCGTCACTGGTCTCCCAATAATTTTCAGAACTTACGCCCATGGAGCAAAGCCAACATTGCGGGGGTAAATTCCCCCTCACAAGCATACAAAACAACACAGATGCCCCATATTAAATGGGAGGAATGATGTTTAAAATGTATTTTCTTCCTACAAAGTTGTCTTCTGTGATTACAGCCTGCATGATTAGAGCTTCCCAGCTTCAGTACCTTCTCAACGACATAATTTACAAAACGGTACAGCACAACGATAACCATGGGCGTGACGGCGTGGAATTCGAAGGTTTTGCATTATTTATGCATTGTCATTGTTACATTGTTGCATTGCCATTGATGCATGGTTGTTCAATGCTTGTTCTTGCCGTGAATTGATTCGCGGAGTATTTATTAGTTTAGCTTCTGTGCCAAGTGCCTTGCAGCCAGTACCAAATGTTATAAAAAAGAAGTAATAAGTCCCTACGATGACGATCAGAAAACCAATTCAATCCACTTCTCGTTGTCACCTTCGTGAAATTGTTGTCCTGGGACTGAGAAATGATCGTTTAAGTTTGTTTATGAGATCAAGCTGGTGGGAATGACTAACAGTAGTGATGAACCTAGCTATATTCAGTTAAACTTGGTGAACAAAGAAGTGGGTTGATCAATGGGAGATATCTTTAAGATATGCTCAGCACGAGCCCCACCAGCTCGCTACAATCTAGAGGCCAGCGGGAAGATTCTTCTCGTCGATAAAGCATAAAGATATTGGTTTGTTTTGGCACGGACGTATTTATCTACATTTGCTTATTTATACCCTGGTATGGCTCGGTTCTTAGCGAAAAAAAAGATTCTTGCTATTGCGCTTTGCGTAAATTATATACCATGCCAAGAACAAACAAGACATCAATATGAAATCATGTTCCCATTCGGGAACCATACTAAGAGCTTAAAAAGCAAGAGGAGGCCCTAACACAGTGGAGGCCCCTTTTCGGGGAGCAGGAGGCCCCCTATCAACATTGCCCCCCCTGGAAGAATTTCGTGGCGACGCCACTGGTTGTGGCTTTCAGATAGACAGCAGAGAGTGATGCTAAATGGTACAAAATCATCATGGCAAAATGTTCTTAGTGGAGTCCCCCAAGGGTCAGTACTGGGACCACTATTGTTCATTATGTTTGTAAATAACATTGAAAGTGGCCTAAGCAGTAAGGTTTTGAAATTTGCAGATGATTTGAAGGTCTTTAGGGCAATAACAGGGCACAATGAGCAGGTCTTGCTGCAGAAAGACTTAGACGAGCTTGTGAAGTGGTCCGAAAAATGGCAAATGAAATTTAATTTTGATAAGTGCAAAATCATGCATGTAAGTAGGCAGCATATCAAGGCTCCATACTTGATGGGTGGCCAAGTACTATCTGTGACTCAGCAGGAGAAGGACTTAGGTGTTATTTTTAACACAAAATTGGGGGCATCAGAACAGACCAAAGAAACCAGGAAGAAGGCACTAAGAATGCTTGGGGCAATAAATAGGAATGTATCATACAAAAGTTAGGAAGTCATCAGGAAGCTTTATTGTGCATATGTCAGGCCACATCTGGAATATTGTGTCCAAGCTTGGTCCCCTAGTTATGAAAATGATTGTTGGCTTTTAGAGAGAGTACAAAAGAGGGCAACACAAATGGTGAATGGTATGGGCAACCTGGCATATGAGGAAAGATTGAAGAAATTGAATATGTTTTCACTTAGATATAGAAGGCTGAGAGGAGATCTCATCGAGGTCTTTAAATTTGTTCATAGTCAGGAACAGGGTTATCTCAGGGAACTGTTTGAATTTAACAGAAATGATGCAATTAGAGGTCATCAATTCAAAATTAAAGTTAATCACAGCAGGACAAGGTTAAGACAGTCCTTCTTCACCAACAGGGTAGTAGAACACTGGAACCAGCTGCCAGAAACCATTGTCAGTAGCAACACACTGAACATCTTTAAGAACAGCATAGACAATCATTATAAGAATAGGGGGCTTGTTTTTCTGTATTCCAGGGAGAGTTGATCAACACATTTGATGGACAACTGGTTCAGTGTACAGAGTGCAACCAAGAAGGGCCCTTGTGGCTCATAGTTGCACTGATCTTTTATGTCTTTATGTCTTTATGACCTACACGTTTCGGGTACTTTTGGCGCGATTGTTCGGATCCCAGAGTTATTTTCCATGTCCGGATTGAGTTTCGGTGCCCCGATGTCATTTTCTTTCTGGTCCGGATGAGACTTTTGGGGCCCCGGTGCGACCTATCGAGCTCCTAGCACGATTTGCAGAGCCCGGTCCCGATCCTTCGGTGCCCCTGCGTGATTTTGAAGGACCTCGGCACTACACTTTGGGCCACTAGCGTCATTTTCAAGGACCCCAGCACGATATTTTGAGGCCCCAGCGTGATCTTCAGGGGTCCCAATCAAACTTTTTGGGGTCCTAGAGCGATTTTCAGGGGCCAGGTTATTTGTGTCCCCCCCTAACGTCATTTTCAGGGGCCCGGCGACACTTCTTGGACCCCAACGTGATTTCAATGAGACTCTTTCCGGGGTCACAGTGTGACTTTCAGGGGCCCCAGCACGACTTTTGGGACCACCAGCGTGATCTTCAGTGGCCCCGGCCTGACTTTTCAATGTCCCCAGTACGATTTCCATGGGTGTCGGCCCGACCTTTTGGTCCTCCAGCGTGATTTTCAGCGACTCGGTGCGACTGTTTTGGTCCCACATAATTTTTCAGGAGGACCGGTCACAATTTAGAGCTCCCAGAGTCATTTTCATGGGCCCCGAAAGCGACTTTGTGACCCTCGAATGCGATTTTCACGGGCCCGCAATGCGATTGTCAGGGACCCAGGTGCTATTTATCTCGAACCTCGATGCGATTTTCGGTTGTCCCATGGCCTCTCAGATGGGAAGACTGTTCCCCCTCCCCCTAATTCGGTACGCCACTGGCTCGCAGATTGGTTTTAAGAATCGAGCAGTCGCTTCGGTGTGCGCAGGGGTATTGTCTCATATGCTTTTCAGGGGCACTTGCCCTGCCCCCTGAACGGCAATGTCAACTTGTAACATTGGACACTATGAAGTGTGCCCCCTCCCCCATCCATTTGGTTTCACCCATTAATGGGCGAAACCAAATGGATTGGCCAATTGCCTTCATGTATTGTGCCCCTTCCACACCCCCAATAATTATGTTAAAAAATCAACACCCGTGCCTGCAATTATTATGGTCAGTTCAAATGTGGTGTCTTGTGAAAAATCGGGGTAGGCTTGCTTCCCTCAAAATCCATTTTGCCTTGATATAAATCCTAGATAAGCCAATGGAGTAAGCTGAGTGTTATGTTTTCACGCTGACGCCGCGGGGACAATGATGGCGTAGTCTTGTCTGATTTTCATTTTCATTGTTGGTGCCATGCTAATGATGAATTGCACTGATTTGCATCTTCCTAATATATCTATTTGGACATCGATAGGTTCGTTAAATACTTTATCGTTAATACAGCACAATCGTTAAAAATCATGAAAACTATGCCATCACATTCACAACTATTAGTAACCAATGAGCGCTTGTCTTCCAGAATCGTCACAAACTGGCAGACCCCGTGCCTCGCAACACGCGTTAAGTTTGGGGAAGAAACAGCCGCCACAACAATTACACATCATCCGATAGGGTGTATATCAGAACATCGAAAACTGGAACATCTAAAGACAAAGTCCAATTGCAAAAAAAGCAAGAACCTCAAAGTCCAAGGATGAAAACATCCAACATTAAAGAGTCCAGATTTCATTAAGTCCAAAACAATAACATCCAACAATTCTAAAAGTCCAAGATAAATACGTCCAAGACTGCAAAGTCCAAGATGCAAAAATCAAGAAGTTCAACAATAGTTCACATACTCTTGACCAGGCTAAATAATTATCGCCTTTATGGCAAGCATGCTCAAGGCAGTACCGAAAGCTTTTCTCTGTATCAACAGATGGAATGGAAGGAATGGAACATTCTGAATAGATTCAGTAGAATGTGGAGAAATAGCGGGTTGAATGTATTTGCACCGTTGCAGTTCTCGGAGTAGGAGAGGATGGCCATTCCATACTTGTGAGAAAAGTCGGATGATTGCTGGAGGCGAAATCCAACATTCCGAAATTCGGATAAAGGTGAGATCGAGTGGGATCATCCAGCCAGTAATCGGTTAAACCGGACCGAGCTGCTGATGTGCTTTTGGATAATAATGATGATTGTTGATGATGATGATGGAAAGAGGCTTGTGATAGTGTATCTGTAGTCAATCAGGTACATGAGATTAGGGTGTTCACTTTTTCCAAGTTCGGACTCCAATGGATGGCGAATTGTGTGTCTTTTATCTTTAGCAGCGACAAAGTGTCAACCGCTAGAGAAGGATACCGAACTATGCATGATACCCTCATGAAATACACCTAACCGTGGCCGACATTCAATCGAAGTTCAGCGAGTAGTCGCATGATCTTTATTGCATTATCTAGCATCCCATACCATAGCAAGCCACCCAGGATCGATATGAGGTTTTGACTTTGGGGCCCAAAAAAAAACATTTGCGGCTCTGCGGAAGTAGCATGAATGCCAAATCCGAAATCAGCATCCGCAACGACATGAACCAGTTTTAACCTACTTGGAACACATGTGCCAAGTAACACTTTGCTGACGTATAGTCAGCAAAGGTCAAAGGTCAGTTCACTACAGGTGATCCCAAACGGTTTCATTGGATACATTTTGGTGCTGAATTCGAATTCGGCGTTCAGTGTTACTTTCTAGGGCCCACAATTATGCGTTCAGGACCCAAAAAAAAACCAACATATTGGCCCTGGGCGACTGGACTTGACCTATGCAGAGGAACACGTGAATGCTATAGGAGCACATCACTCCCAGCATACTTAACATTGATAGAGGAACACTGTTATGCTATTTATTATGCTATATATTGTTTCATAAGGATATAATGCATAGTACGGAACCTATTTGGGTTCAAGCTGGACACGTGTGAAACCTGCCCAAAGCAGCCGACAGATTCCCGAAGAATCGTCACACGACAGTAACCTGACTTGATCTCACATGCTTTACACCAAAGGTTACGCATTGAATATCCACAGGGCTGTGCACAATTTTGGTCCGGCTAGAAACCTCCGTGTACGTGGTATTCTCGAAAATCTGAGCTGTGGCTTTCGCTATCGCCCTTGGGCCAATTGGGGAACTAAAGCTCAATGATAATCTTTGGTGCACCAGTTATTTCATGCCACTCATGGATTGTGGCAGGGCAATAGGCATGCTGGATTACCCTTTCCGTATGTGGAGAGACAGTGGCTGAGATAACCTTCGTTCTTCCCCTCCACCTTCATACGTCATTTCCTGACGTATGAATATATGGAATGACTTACGTTATTTCATTCATCACGTCGTTTCCTCCTTTGACATAATACTAACACCAAACATTTGTTGCTATACAGTCTAGGCTGGGTCATGGGTGGGTCGATGTTAAGTTTTCAAAAACGGCTAGTGAAATTGTCATGACAAATAGCATTCTGAGCTCATATGATTTTTTCCAGATTTTTAAAATCAATTCTAAGGGTGGCCCTCTCCCGTTTTTTAGGACCATGTTTGCCAAAATTAACACCATATTACAATTTTGTGCATGATGGAATTTATCTAAGTGATTCAAACTTATATCATGGGTAGTACCGTGTGCCTTTTATCATATGTGCGAGTTTCTTAGTCCTGTCGCTTGTGGTTGTAGAGATATTCGTGTTATTAAGTCGAGTTTTGGCAACACCATCTGTCGAGCGGGAGTAGACCTATGAGTGATAACATCCGTTCCCGACGGTTTAATCGAGCGCAAATGTGGGGAAACGACGAAAGGTAACAACATCACCTTCAAGCATGCTTCCCGTGTCTAACTAACACCTAGAGGCGTCACCAGAAAACGCGAGTAGGGTGGGGGGGATGGACTTCAATCGTCCCCGGCGACCGGCCCAGCTTGCATACCTACTTCCGCTACATCGACGTTCTGTATAGATTCATGGAAAAATCAAGTGGATCAGCCACCCCCCCGTCTAGTTGCGAAGCTTACGGCTGGAGCCCCCTATGCCAATCCCTGATGACACCCCTGCCACTATTAAACGTTTTACCTTCCAAGTTCCACCAGACGTTTCAGGTGTCGGCGCTACAGGTAGTCCGATCAACGTTGTTACCAGTTCACACTGAAAACGCTGGTGGCGCACATCCGCCTTTCTCGTTAGAATGGCTTTGGTATTGGCTGTGGCCTGTGAAATCGAACTGCAGCTAAAGCCGCACAATGACTATCGCTGACAGGAAACGACATTTTCCAAGTCAAACATGGTTTATTCTTTCGCAAACAGGCCAGCGAACTTCGGACCACCAACACAAGTACACACCTGCACACAACTTGTTTTCATCCATTCCAGCCATCCTATCTGGTCATCTACAAAACGTCAAAATCAAAGTCCTGCTTGGACTGAAAGGATGGCACCGCTAGCCTATGGCTCATCTTCGCACAGATGAATCCATGCCGCGCAGCATCGCCCACAACGGCCGCAGATGCCTCCGTGACACATTTTACAGCCCTCTCTACCGCCTGGGTGTACACCGGGTACATCGGTACACGTTCCCCCGCTGCGTCCAGGTCTCGCTCACTTGTTGACAGCGTCAGGGGGGGGGTGCTCAGTTATGAGCTCCTGATCCCAGTTGATTAGCTCCGTGTACTTTGTTGCCGCAAACCTAATTTTTGGCAGTCCGTACGGTCTTACGTCATCTGCGTCTTCTGTTCTGTTCCGCCGGCACTCGATTATGATCCTGACCGCCCGCTCTCTGATCGTCACATCGCTGTCGGATAGCATGGCCAGCAGCAGTGATTCAGGGTGGGCCCAGTAGGCGTTTCTCTGAATGACCGGCTGGATTACCTTTTGCACGCGGTCCGGGAGATGTCTGAGCAGTTCTACACTGCGGTAGAGGTTTTTGGCCCCGTCTTTGCAGAACGGGTGTGATTTTATATAAAACCACATCGGGGCATAGTGATTCACGACAAAATGTACCAGGACTTCAAGATTGTTATCTGGTTGGTCGTCGAAACGTACAAGCGCAAAATACGGGCAGCGAGAGTAAGCCACCTGGCCATATTCAGGGGACCGATCTTTCTGGTCGCTAACTCCCTCGGGATGCACCCACCCTGAACGGCGATAGCCAGCTGATGCAAAATAAGCTGATCGGTGCTGAGGTCTTTCACGATTTCCTCGGGTAGATCTTGGACCTGACCCGGCACAGGCTCATACGCTGTGACTGGTCTTTGTTCCAAGTCACCTGCCAGTTGCGTACCGATCGGTCCACTGAATGACCGCGGACCCGTTGTACCGCCGTCTAACTCATTGAAAATTGCTCGGAGATTTAGTTCATTTTGGTGCAACTGGCATATGAACCAATGGACGGCTTTCCCCTCAAATAATTCAAACATACGGCACACTGCACCATGCCGCCCAGTATTCACGGCCGTTCCGTCTGCCCCGATTACGACAACTCCACCACCATATTCGGCAGCGACGGCATGGAGCTCTCTAAAGATATCACACGCCTTTCCTGACGCTGGGGTGAAGTGAGTTAAATACTCGCTGCCGGGCTCGGCCACAACAGCAATGTGCTCTTCCTGCAGTTTTGTTTTTGATGGGTCGGCTTCGTCTCGTTCGATCATTACATACGACATATCCTTTCGACCGTCAAAATACAACCCTGTAACACCTGTATCAAACGCTCTAGATTTCCTCTTTTCTGCCTCCTCGTTTCTCGCAGCTTTCCTGGCCCTTTCGACTTTTTTATGGTCGACTACATGCGTCGTATCCCCAGGTACGATTCTCCCGATATCTAACTGAAAGCCGTTTACGACGGCTGCCGCTGCGCGGTTTGAAATCCCATATCTATCTGCGGCTAGTGCCATACTTCTTAGCTTATCTAGGTTTCGACAGCCGAGCTCCTCGCCTTCAGAGTCGTCCGTTGGTGATGCTCGGTCTTCCATGTCCCATGCAGACGGCATCTCTGGTTCAGCCGCCGCCTCCAAATCGCCGTCTCCTGGTTCAGACGCCATCTCTGGTTCAGACGCTGTCTCTGGATCAGACGCCGTCTCCTGCAGGTACCATCATTGAGGTGTAACTCCTGGTATGTCTATCACAATACAACCCCTGTTAACCGGTAAAAATGACGCTCCCTGGTCAAGCAGCCCCATTCCCTCAGACGAAAATCCTGAATCAGCCCCTGACGTTTGGTGCGACATGTACCCGCATTTTTTTTTTAAAGAAAGTTATGACGCTGCGGTGATATAGTTGCGAGAATACCATATAATAAACGTGGGTAAACGTGAAACTGAACTATTGTGTTAGCAGTATTTTGCTCGATTAGGAACTCGTCTAACATGTTAACTACGGGAGCACCCCCTCCGTCATGACTCCTGCCACCCCCACCCCCCAGTCGAAGCGAAAATATCATGCAATTCAGTCACTGTGGTGGCAGGTGTAACGGGGCGTTCGCAATCTGCCCCCCCCCCCCTCCGCCCCCATAGTCAACAGCCTGCTGCCCCCAGTCAAATTTCCTCGGACGAGGCCCTGTGCTTGATTACTTATCGCTTGTGCCTCGGCTGAGGAAGATTCAGCCTGACGTTGACGGGCGGTTTCTTCTTCTCTTCTTCTCTGTAGCCGTTGCCTCCGGGTAGAAGTAGCTCTGTCCAGAGATCCCATGTGCAGTTGACGGGTAGTCCTCTGATCGATTAGAAAATCCATTTCTTCGATTGGATTTGTTGGACCTCGGGCAAGAATACACTTCTGGGCTGCCACACTTACAGCTGGCCACATCAAACAGTTTGGAAAACCAGTCTTTCTCGCGACTCAGCCAGTCATCACTTTGACGTTTTTTTTGTCTCCCTCTTCCGCAGTTTCTGAAACCGTCTGAAACACACTTCCATCAAATTGGTGATGCGTTTTTTTGTGAGAATCGGTATGCCTTCCCTACCCCATAGCTCCATAACCTGCTGGCAGGTTGATTCCATTGCTTCGTTGATTGTGCCTCCACCAGCCTGCTGACTCATGGACAGGCGCCTGTGTCGCAGGCATTTTATCACATTCTGGCGTGTCGGCAGCACGTCATTTTTCAGATGCGCAAGCTGTCCCAGCAAAAAATGATCAGTCTCTTTCCGGGTTGTGCGCAAAACACGTTTGTTCTTGGAGCACGACATATCCACTACCTCGGATATTCAATAAATGCCCTGCAGTGAGTGCAGAGCGCACGACCCACCACGCGGCCACGGACGTGTCGACTGCGATATGCCCCCGAGCGACCTACCCGGCGATCACATTACGTGATCCGTGTAGCTGACGTCATACTAGCCTTAGGGACGGGAGCGTCTGTGATTACAATACGCCGTCGGAAGCGGTGCCAGTGCTGCTGTTTCCGAATGTTACGATAGTGCCAGATTTAGTTCAAAATAGTACGGAATCGCTTTCACAAACTGCACAGCGCACAGATGAGCCGACCGCGAACTTTTGTATGGCGTAGTGTATCGCACACAATTGACTGGATTAATTGGTCTACGTATATATGGGGAACGGAGGTATCTAGAAGCCTGGAACATGTGATTTCGGAAGCAATATATCTGCTGTAGTCACCTTTTATCATTTCCCCGCATTCGCGCTTGAAGAAAGCGTTGGGAAAGGATGTTTTCATTCATGGTTCTTCTTGCGCTCAATAGATGGCGTTGCCAAAACCCGACTTAATAAAATGAATATCTCGACAACCGCATGCGATAGGACCACGAAACTTACACATATGATGAAATGCACCCAGAACTACCCACAACAGAAGTTTGAAGCACATGGAGAAATTCTATCCTCCTCAAAAAGGCGATTTGGTACAAATGTTGGCAAACATGGTGTAACAAAACGAGAGCGTGCCACCCCTAAAATTGAATTAAAAAATCTGAAAAAAATTAACGTGAGTTCAGAATGATATTTGTCACGATAATTTCACTAGCCGTTTTCAGGAACCAAGTGATGACCCACCCTACTATACACGTGAATTTAATGATCGGTCAAGTGGTGTATTACAAATTAAGCCAGGGGCCTAGAGAAAGCGGACGGCACCGCTCCCATATGGGAGGTGTGCCAGATCAGTCCAAATTGCGTGGAGTGACCGTGTAGCGGATGCGCATCCGGCCGCCAACTGAGAACTTGGAGCCAGAGCTGAGCGCGCGCCCGCCATCTGGCGGTTATAAACTAGTCATACGTAGTGCGCGCGGTTAGTTCACCTTTATGCCGCAAGATGACAGTGTACTTATCGCACTTAGCCAGGTACGTTTCACCTCGTCTCTCCGCTCATCTGCAATGCTCTGTGTTCCATAGCCATCTGACATAATAGCCTTCCACTTCGCTGAACCGACTTACCTGTGCGCTTAACTCGCTTGCATTTGCTTTTCCATATCTACATACTTTAACGTCCTAACTACGACCAACTGTCTCCGCTATTAGGCATGTATTGTCGCCATGTCAGCTCAATAAATCCCCGCCGCTTGACTCTCGCGCGATCAAGACGTTGCTCTGGGACGTGGACCAGCTATCGTGCTCCGTGGACGTATCTATCAAGACCAGCCTGCCATCAACTCACCATCTTCACTTCAGACTTCTTCCTACTCTTCACCACCAACTTCTAGTCCACTCTGCACCTTCAACTCGTCTATAGGTTGGTCCAGAGCCGGCTGATCACTCCGCTGCTTTCTCACTGGTTGTTATTGCAGTTTCCTATTTTTCATTTTCGTGGGGCGACACCCGTCGCTCTTTTCTCATTTCTTTTCTAGTGGGGTGACACCCGTCACCCCACCCGTTTTCGTCATCGTCGTATTTTCGTTCCCTTTGTTCTGTGTGTTTATTTAGATTTCGTTTGGTAGGGTGTTTTTCCCCGTGATGGGGAAAAAGAGGAAGAAAGGCACCGACCCCAGCTCGCCACAGGACTCTGATTCTGAATTTCCTCCGCTGACCACACCCGACGACCATCGCACGAACACGGACTTGGCCTCTGATGTTCCCTCACTGAATTCGACCATTGATGAACCGCGCCGGACAATTCCCCTTGATGACGCCATGGACGCCCTTTGCACCTCGCCGAACCCTGCTCGTCCCAAGACCTCGGTCTCGCCTCAGAATCCAGACCAGACCATCACTCTTCACGCCGCTGACCCACGCTCGAACCAGACCACGCCCTCCCAACCTGAACCCATCCAGCCCATTGAACCCTACCTCGACAGTGCTGGCTCTTACGTTGTAGTCAAGCCTGTCGAGGAATCCGTTTCCTTCCGCCGTATCAACGTTTTCTGGCCGACTAAACAACTCCTTGCCATCTGCTCCCTAGCCAATCCCGACATTGAAGCCCCTGCCAACGGAACCTTGGTCATTAAAACCCAATCCCGAGCCCAAACCAAAGCCCTCCTCCGCACCACCACATTTTGTGGAAAATCCGTCACCATCACTCTCCATTCCAACCGCAACACCACCAAGGGCACCGTCTTCGCGCCGGAGCTCCGCTTCATGACTGAAGCGGAAATCCAGACGGAGCTCAGGCCGGAGGGGGTGACCCACGTCCATCGAATCACCTCCTTTAAAGACGGTCAGAAACGTGATACGAGCCTCCTTGTCCTTACCTTCAATTCTACCAATCTTCCCAAGACCCTAGTCGCCGGATACCTACGATTCCAAGTCCGTGTCTTTATTCCTAATCCTCTCCGCTGTTTTAACTGTCAGCGCTTCGGCCATGGCAGTAAAACATGTCGCCAGTCCGCCCGGTGCCCCAAATGCGGAGAAACACCTCATCCCGAATCCACCTGCTCCAAGCCTGCCCACTGCCTCAGCTGCAACACATCCGATCACCTCACCACTTCCAATCAATGCCCAGTTTGGCGCAAGGAGAAGGAGGTATGCGCTGTGAAGGCCACGACCGGGGTGTCATACCCCCAGGCACGACGGTCTGTCGAGGCCACCTTCCCATCCGCGAAAACGTACGCTCAGGCGGCCACCGTTGCTCCCCCCACACGTCGCGTCACCACTACTTCCATCTCGATGCAAACAGATATTATTCCAGGTTTAGCTCCACTTAAAAAACTTACTCCACTGACCACACCGACACCACCCACCCTGGCTCCCAACACCCAGACCACTCCGACACAAACCGCCCCGACTCCCAACACACAGACCATTCCGACCAAACAAACGCCAACAAATTCCACAAGGAATTCCAGACCCCGCAGCCATTCGGCTGCCGGGGAAACGCGAGCCACTTCGGTGGCGCACCAACGAAACCCGGTACAAGCCGGCGACCACGTGACCCGACCGGCTCCCAGCCGGCGGGCATCCCCAGCGGCAGTGGTGCGCGGCCGAGAGTCGGCCGCCAAGGTCACCGACCAACCGGACGGCTCGGGTGCAGCCGTCCGACATCAAACAACACGCCCGCCTGACTTCCACGCATGGATGAGGCCCGCACCGAAGAAAGGTGCACACAAACAATAATATTTCGCCCAATGTCTGTATTTTTACAATGGAATTGCCATAGTTTATTATCCAAATGGGTCGAAATGAAAGCTTTCTTTAGTATTATCACACCTATTCTCATCGCTCTTCAGGAAACCTGGTTCTTACCCACCGATACATATAATTTCAATCTTTCAAATTACTCACTGTACCGTCACGATGAGGTCCGTGGACCACATCGCAGTGGCGGTACAGCACTGTACATCAACAATGATTTTACACATACACAAATTACACTGAATTCACCTTTGCAAGCCGTAGCTTGTACTTTGCGTTTGCATGGTAGGAATGTGGATGTATGTTCCATTTATATTCCACCACAAACAGATAACACAAATATTTTGATACACTTAGACAACCTGATAACACAATTCAAGAATCTTTTCATGTTACTCGGCGATTTTAATGCCCATAGCCCAGCGTGGGATAGAACACGCACACTTCCAGACACTCGCGGCCGCATCATTGAACAAATTTTAGACCGACATAATTTAGTATTACTGAACACCGGAGAACCAACCTTTTTTCACCTTGGACATAATACAGAAACAGCTATTGATTTATCAATATGCTCTCCGACTCTGGCCAATGATTATGATTGGACCATAGACACTGATATTCATGCCAGCGATCATTACCCCATTAAATTAACACCCACATTTTCAACTGCGGCAGATACGACACCAAGTTTTGTCCCTCGCTGGAAAATCTCGAAGGCCGATTGGACAACTTTTCAGGAACTTTCACATATTCAATACAACCCCAACATTTCTCCCGTCGAAAACATCAACCAAGTTACCAAAACACTTATCGAAGCAGCTTCCACCGCCATTCCACTAACAAAACCTTTCACAAAAAGAACACCAGTCCCCTGGTGGTCGATAGAAGTTTCCCGAGCAATAGCCGCAAGAAAGAGAGCATTTAGAAAATATTTACGTCATCCCGACCAACAAAATTTAGTCAGCCGTAATTATGAACGTGCGAAGACACGCCGCATCATTCGCGAAGCTCGTCGCCGTTCATGGTCACTTTATCTACAACAAATCACCTCTCGAACACCTTTAAGCAAAATCTGGCAGTTAATTCGCCGCTTATCAGGACGCACTCCATTTAAATCACTCCCGGCACTCAAAATTCAAAACACCACAATTACAGACCCACAAACAATAGTAAATACAATAGCGGACACCATGGCTCACAATAGCTCTGACAACAACTACAGACCGGAATTTCTACAAAACGCACAACACACGTTTCACACCGATTTGGCACAATTCGATTCGGACAACACTGAAACATACAATATCCCATTTCAAGTTTCAGAACTAGATACTGCAATTTCCTCAGCCGGTAATACTTCTGTAGGTCCCGACAATTTACATTATTCCTTTTTCAGACATTTATCCAACGACACAAAACATTGTATCTTACAAACATTTAATGCATTATGGTCTGGCCATACTTTCCCCGAAAACTGGAAGGAAGCCCTCATCATCCCTATTCCAAAACCCGGCAAAAACCACAGCAACCCCAATAATTTCCGACCCATCGCTCTCACCAGTTGTCTAGGAAAACTTTTAGAACGTATGATTGTAAAAAGACTGACCTGGTACTTAGAAACAAATCATCTGTTATCTCCAATTCAATGCGGTTTTCGTCATGGCCATAGTACAATAGATCATCTCATTCGATTAGAAACTGACATACGCCTTGGTTATAAAAAAACACGAACACACCATTGCAGTATTTTTAGACATTAGTAAAGCATATGATATGGTATACAAACCGGCATTAATTTCCAAACTTCTTCACTTCGGCGTCAAAGGAAATTTAGCTCATTATTTGATAGGATTTCTGTCTGGTTCCCGTCATTTTCATCTCCGGTGCAGGTCAGCGATTTCCGATCCACGTTTTCTACAGAACGGATTACCACAGGGGAGTTGTATTTCACCAGTATTATTCAACATCATCATTAATGACATTTTCGATAACATGCCTGCCAATCTATCATACTCGCTGTTTGCGGACGATAGTGCGATTTGGTGTTCCGGCAAAAATTATGATCATTGTTTAATTAGATTACAAAACGCACTTGACCGGATACACCAATGGTCCATCAAATACGGTTTCACATTTTCAGCTCCAAAATCTGCCACAATGATATTCAGCAAATCAATTCCGTGCCCAAATCCAGATACACCACTTCACCTCGGAAACACTGACATACATTTTGTAAATTCGTTCAAATTTCTTGGTGTTATTTTCGATCGCAAGCTTTCCATGCACCAGCACGTCAAACACATCCAGGCCAAATGTTTTCACAGACTCAACTTATTTCGCTGTATTACGTCTTCATCATTCGGATCCGATCGTCACACGCTATTACAATTATACAAATCCTTGGTTCTTCCCATCATAGAATATGGCTCCATAGTTTACGCAAGTGGCAGTACCACCGCTTTGAAGCTTTTGGACACCTTACAAAATAAATTCATTCGCATAGCACTCGGTGCAATGACCACGTCTCCCATTACTTCTCTACAAATCGAATCAGGAATTGCACCATTAGGTCTCCGAAGAATTGAACAAACACTCCGATACGCCGCAAAAATTCAATTTAGAGAACACCACCCCACACACGCATCTTTACAAATTCTCCCAAATCTACACCACGAATATTTAGGTCCCGCCGAAAAGCGAACCGGGCTTACCATAGCTTCACGCATTAAAACATTTTCTACACAGCTCCAATACAACATTCCACATATTACAGCTCTCTCTTCACCAACTACACCACCGTGGCAGATGGCTGAGAGACATATTGTCTATCTCACCACCACTCCAAAATCACAGCTTTGTCCAGAATACGCCAAACAAAAATTCCACCAGTTTCGTTCTCGCTATCATCATGTTCCTTTTGTTTTCACCGACGGATCCAAAGACGCAAATTGCACAGGAAATGCCATTGTTTCCGGTACATACACACAACAACATCGCTTGCCAAATGGGACCTCCGTTTTCATCGCCGAATTACACGCCATTCTCACTGCCCTTCGCTATGTCCGCAACCGTTCGATTTGTCACCCCATGCGCCATGTCGTCATTTGTTCCGACTCAAAATCTGTTCTTCAATCTCTTTCTTCACTTTCTTTTTCGCACCATTGCCATATTTCCATTTATAACACACTTGAAACACTTCATCTGATGGGCATGAAGGTCCGTTTCCTGTGGGTGCCCAGCCACTGTGGCATCCCAGGAAACGAGAAAGCAGATCATTTCGCCAAACATTCATTACAATTACCACACATCACAGAAATCCCACCACATTTTGACGCCATCAAATCAACAATACGACAAAACATTCGACATTTTTGGAATCAACAATGGACTGACACAACAAACCACACACAATTACGTCTCATCAAACCTGTCGTCGAAAACTGGACCACATCATACACAAAAAACAGACAAGAAGAAAAAGTTATATCCCGGCTCCGCATAGGTCACACTTTTCTCACACATCGATATATATACACTGCTTCACCTCGACCTTCATGCCCATCATGCAACACTCTTCTTACAGTTTCACATATTCTCCTCCACTGTCAACGTTACCATGACCATAGAAAAACACTTACCAACTACTGCCGTACACATAACATCCCCTTTTCTTTACCTACACTATTAGGAGATCAGCACCCATTCCTCATTAATCTACTTTTCATTTTTCTCCGCAAAACCAACTTGCTTCAAGAACTATAGACTGACTATCAAGACATAACTATTCATTCATTCCACTCACGGCACGAAATGGCCTGAGCAGGCCGAAGTGCCCAACCTAACAAAACGGAAAGCTCAATAAATCAGTGTTCTCGTGTCCCATCGTGGCGAGTGGTTTTTGGGGCCCCCCGGGGCGGGGGCGGGGACCCCCCCCCCCCCCCCCCCAAAAAACCCCCCTTTCCTTTCTTCCACAAAAGGGGGAGCCCCAAAAAAAGGGGGGGGGGGGGGGAAAGAAAGGAAAATGGCAACGACGTCTCCCTGGTGGCTTCCCAGATCCTGCAAGCCTATCCACGCACCTAGGCGCTACATTGGTGACCCCGACGTGATCTGGGGAGCCACTGTGTCACTCTCTCCACTTTCCGCACGCCCCCACCCGGTCCTGTCCCTCTTTCTGCTTCTCTCCCTCTCGCCGGAGGCCTTGATGGCGCCGCCCGGACGCCGAGGGACCGCCGCGGCCGACGTTCGTCTCGCCACTGCGTCGCCGCATCTGCGCACGCCCAGCCGGCCGTCGCCAACCGCTGGACACCGACGCTCCGTCAGCAACTCCACGCCCGGTGAGGTCTCTGTTGGCGGACTTCCAGCAGAGATCGCTACTGCGGTTCACTGACGTCGACGTCACGGTTTCAGCCGGCACTCCAGCTGACGTCACAGCCGACTCACTGGCTGACGTCACAGCACCGACCGGCTCACCGTCTGACGTCACATCCGCCTGCTCACCGAAGTCGACGCCGCAATGTCAGCCGACTCACTGCTGTCACCGCATCATCCGCCAGCACGCCGTCTGACGTCCTGGCTGATGTCACGGCATCTGCCGGCTCACCAACGTGGACATCGCGGCATCAGCCGACTCACTGGCTGACGTCGCAGCGTCAGCCGACCCACTGACTGACGTCACAACGGCCCGCTCGACAAAGTCGACGTCGCAGTCAGCCGACCCACTGGCTGACTGCAACTTCAGCCGACCCACTGGCTGACGTATCATCAACCGGCTCATCGTCTAACGTCCTGGCTGACGTTACATCAACCTCAGCAACCTCAGCCGACCCACTGGCTGACTGCAACTTCAGCCGACCCACTGGCTGACGTCTCATCAATCGACTCATCGTCTAACGTCCTGGCTGACGTTACATCAACCTCAGCGACCTCAGCCGACCCACTGGCTGCCTCAGCCGACCCACTGGCTGACTGCAACCTCAGCCAACTCACTGGCTGACATCTCGTCAAACCAGCCTACTTGGACCCGCCGTCTGGCACCGCAACCGCCAACGGATCGTCGCCTGTACCTGCTACAACCGCATCAGCCTGCACAGTGCTCGACCGCTCCTGGACAACCCCCGCCGCGTGACTGCATTCCCGAGTGCCTGCCGCCACGATCGGCCGGCCTAGAGTGCCCTCCGCTCTGCGCACCCGCTCCGTCGCGTAGTGGTGTCCCCGGCACGTTTTCGCCACGTCACCTTTAGCGAGTGACGTGTCTGGGGAGGGGGTAATGTAGCGGATGCGCATCCGGCTGCGCACCCTGTTTCTACAGCGGCTGCCGCAGTCTGTGCGCGCCGCCATCGCGCTGCTCCCGGAGTCCAAGCCGCTGGCGGATATCGCGGAAGCAGCCGACCGGTTCTTGGAGGCATCCCGTCCAGCCGGAGCAGTTGCCGCACTTGAAGCGGTAGCCCTTGTCGGCCCCGCTGCGCCTGCCGCCGCCGCTGTCGGTCCACCTCCAGCCGATTTGCAAGCGGCAATTCTGGCGCTGACGGCCACCGTCAGCCGGTTGGAAGCATCAAATAACCGCCTCGAGGCGGCGCTGTTCAGTGGTCGCCGCCCGCCGCCGCCTGCTGCCTGCCTGCCTGACCACGAGTCGTCGCCGCCTCGCCGCCGTCGTGGCCGTTCGGCGTCCCGCAGCCACCGCGACCGAGCACCCCCGTCTGCCACCGGCCTCTGCTGGTACCACGACCGGTGGGGTGCCGCGGCCCACAAGTGCCAGACACCCTGCAGCTGGTCGGCGGGAAACTAGCAAGCCTGACGCCATCAGCGCTCACGACATCAGGCCTACCTACTCCGGCGCAACTCTTCTTTGTCCGGGATCTCCGGTTCACAAAGCCGTTCCTGGTGGACGCTGGCGCGCAGGTGAGCGTTCTTCCGCCATATCTTCTCCCTTCCGGTGCTGTCGTCACCCCCGCTCCGAACCTGCACCTTACCGCGGCCAACGGCACCCGCATCCAAGTGACTGGCCACTACGCCTGTGAAGTTCACCTGGACGACGGGTAAGCCCACCAATGGACGTTCCTGGTGGCCGACATCGCTACGCCCATTCTCGGCGCCGATTTGTTGGCCCATCATCATCTCCTCATCGACGTTCGGCACCAGCAACTGCGCACGGCCTCCGGTGAAGTCGTAGCTTCCGGCTCTCCAGCCTCAGTCTGCTCACTGGGTTTACGTTTCATCGCTGCCCCGACGTCGTCGTACTCCCAGCTGCTTGCTAAGTACCCAAGCCTCACGCAGCCCAACACGCGGCAGGTGCCGATGACGCATCGCGTCACGCACCATATCGAAACTCGAGGGCCCTGAGCGCTTGGCGATCGCGCGAGGCGAGTTCAACAAAATGCTGAAGGCCGGAGTCGTCCGCCCATCGAAAAGCTGCTGGGCTTCGCCTCTCCACATGGTGCCGAAGAAGGAAGCAGGAGCTTGGCGGCCCTGCGGTGACTACCGCGCACTGAACGCACAGACAGTCCCCGACCGCTATCCTCTGCCATTTCTTCAGGATTTCGCAGCCAACCTGCACGGTTGCCGTCTGTTCAGCAAGCTCAACCTGGTAAGGGCGTACCACCACGTCCCCGTGGAGCCCGCCGACATCGCGAAGACGGCCATCGCCACTCCGTTCGGCCTATACGAAGCCGTGCGCATGCCCTTCGGCCTCAAAAACGCCGCTCAGTCGTTCCAGCGCTTCATGGACGAAGTGCTGCGCGGTCTCTCCCACAGCTTGGTCTATCTGGACGACATCCTGGTGGCCAGCAAGACACCAGAAGACCACCTAAAACATCTGCGAGAGGTCTTGGACCGCCTCAAGCAGTACGGCCTGACTCTGCACCCCGACAAGTATGTACTCGGCGCCTCGCGCCTCATTCTCCTGGGACACGACGTGTCAGCCGATGGCATCGCCCCGGTGCCGCAGAAGGTTGTCGCCATCACTGAGTTCCCGAAGCCGGCTTCCAAGAAGCAGCTGCGCCGCTTCGTTGGAATGGTGGCATTCTACCACCGTTTCCTCAGCAACGCTGCCGGCCTGTTGCAGCCACTGCACGACCTCCTGAGCACAAAGTGCACCAAGCGCACCACGGAGGCCCTCACCTGGACGAAGGACGCCACTGTAGCGTTCGACGCCGTCAAACAAGCACTGGCCCAGGCAGTACGACTGGCGTACCACACACCGGGTGCCCCGCTCAGTCTGCAAGTTGACGCCTCAGACACTGGCGTCGGCGCCATCCTGCAGCAGCACGTCAACGGCACGTGGCAGCCACTGGCGTTCTTCTCAAAAACGTTGAAGCCGGCCGAAACGAGGTACAGCACATTTGGCCGAGAACTTCTAGCCGTGTACCTGGCCATCCGCCACTTCCGACACACGGTCGAAGGGCGAGATTTCACGGTCTTTACAGACCATAAGCCGCTCGTGCACGCCGTCGACGCTGGTTCCGGCCACCACTCGCCGCGTGAAACGAGGCAGCTGGACTACATCGGCCAGTTCACCACGGATGTGCGGCACGTGCCAGGCAAGGACAACACAGTGGCCGACGCCCTGCCTCGGACGGTTACGATGCTGCGACTACCTCAACCACCACTTGACGACTTCGACGCTCTTGCGGCCGCACAACAAGAAGCCGAAGACCTGCAGTCGTTCCTGTCGCAAGGGCACTCGCTCAAACTGCGCGATGTTCCGCTGCCCAGTGGCAACACGTTGCTGGTAGACTTCTCCACCGGATCGCCGCGCCCTCTGGTTCCAGGAAGCCTACGCCGCCGGTATTTCCAGCTTCTCCACGGCCTGTCTCATCCTGGTGTCCGTGGCACACAGCATCTCATCAGCCACCGGTTCGTCTGGCCGCAGATGAAGCGCGACATCAAAATCTGGACGCAAGCCTGCGTCAAGTGTCAACGCGCCAAGGTGCACCGACACACCAGAGCGCCGGTGCAGGCGTTCCAGCCACCGAAGGCCCGCTTCACGCACGTCCACATCGATCTGGTCTGACCGCTTCCACCCTCTGACGGCTGCAGCTACCTGCTGACCTGCATCGACCGCTTCACGCGCTGGGTGGAAGCGATCCCCGATGCCAGATATACGAGCGATCACAGTCGCCAGAGCATTCGTCTCCGGCTGGATCGCACGTTTCGGCGTGCCGGCGCAGGCCACAACGGACCGCGGCGCCCAGTTCGAATCCAGCCTGTGGCAGCGCCTCTCCTCACTGCTCGGCTGTCAACGGCTGCGGACCACCAGCTACCATCCGCAAGCTAACGGCATGATCGAGCGCACGCACCGTCAGCTCAAGACAGCGCTCCGCGCCGCCGACGGCGCTACCTGCTGGACCGACCTGCTGCCCATGGTGCTACTCGGCATCCGCTCGGCACTCAAGACAGACCTCGGATGCACCTCTGCCGAGCTGGTGTATGGCATGCCGCTGCGTCTTCCCGGCGAGTTTTTCGAGACTCCGCCGACCACACCACCTCTCGACGTGACGTCATATGCGGACAACCTCCGCCGGACGATGCGCCACCTCAGACCCGTCTCGCCAAGAGCCTACACGGCACGTGTTTTCGTGCCACGGCCCCTGCAAGACTGCACGCACGTATTCGTGCGGCACGACGCCAAACGCGGTCCGCTAGAGTGCCCGTACGACGGCCCGTTTCGCGTCCACCACCGCACAGACTAGACCATCACCATCTTCCGCCGCGACAAGGAGCAAGTCGTCTCCATTGACCGGGTCAAACCTGCCTTCCAGGACCTGCCGCCAAGCGCCTCGCAGACCACCACAACGCAGCACGTGCAGCCACCTGTGGCTCCATCCCTTCCGCTGGAGGGACCACGGCTTTTGCTACCGCGGCTCCTTCCGCCGCCCGCACCAACGCCGCCACCTGTGGCTCCATCCCTTCCGCTGGAGGGACCACGGCTTCTGCTACCGCGGCTCCTTCCGCCGCCCGCACCAACGCCGCCACCGCCGTCATCAACCGTCGAGCCAGCGCTGCAGCCCGCCCTTCGCACTCGCTCCGGCCGTGCAGTGATCACCCCTGCGCGGTATGTCGTTCGCCACGTCACCTTCGCCGGCGCCGTGTCTGGGCGGGGGGTACCTGTAGCGGGCCGCAACAGCGGCACAACGGCGAGCTAAGAGTGATGGCCAAAGCAGTGCGCCACGTTTACCGTCATGGCCTAAACGCTGCGCCACATTGCCGTCATGGCCCAAACGCCGCGCCACATTCGCCCCGTCGGGACGTCGCGCAACGCGTCACATTAATCACCGCCCCCTCGCCGTAGCTAGCGGCGAGTTGACGCATGCGCAGGAGCACGGAAAACTAACACAGCTGTTGGAAAGTGCGACGTGTACGCGGCCGCAATAATAATGCGTCTGTATGTGATATTATATAGTCGACGGCCTTTACGGAGGGGACAAGTAACCAACACTTCCCCTGGCCCTGACCAATTGGCATACCCCTTCTTCCAAAATCTATCCGACGCCGGAAAAGAAAATCTCCTCTCAGCACTAAATCAATTATGGACTGACGGCACTTTTCCCCCTTCCTGGTCTACTAGCACTATCATTCCTATCGCTAAACCTCGCAAACCTCGCGACCTTCCCTCTAGCTATCGACCTATACCTCTCTCACTAGTTGTGCCTCTAAAATCTTTGAGCGCATGGTCAATGGTCGCATCAGAGTACACCTCGAAAACAACAACATTCTCTCCCCCTTTCAAAGCGGATTCCGACCCAGACACAGCACCGCCGACAACCTCTTCCAACTAGTTGATTCGATAGAGCGCGGCTTCATGAAAAAATATGAAACCGTCGCACTTTTTCTCGACTTGAAATCCGCATTCAATAAAGTACACAGTTCGGCCCTCCAAATCAAATTACATCGTATTGGCATACGAGGCAGAATGGCAAAATTTATCTCCAACTTCCTCGCTGATAGAACATTTACCGTCCGCTGCGGAAATATCCATTCTCGGCCCCAGAAACTCGATCAGGGCGTCCCACAAGGCAGCGTGCTATCCCCCACCCTCTTTCTCATCATGATTAACGATGCTCTCGCCGACCTCCACAACATAGCCCCCTGCCTAAAATACTCCATTTACGCCGATGATCTGGCCATATGGTGCACGCACCCTTCGGCAGACAAAGCAAATTATCTTATGCAGCGCGCCATGAATCAAATTGATTCCTGGTGCTCCCTTTGGGGACTGCAAATCTCCCCCGCAAAATCCGTCACAATGCTTTTCTCACGGCTCCACACGTACATCCCATCTACTACTCCGCTCCGCTATCGCGAACAAATTATCCCTCTCCAAACCACATTCACATATCTTGGCATCATACTAGACAAAAGTCTTTGTTTCGGCCCTCATATTGCTAATCTAAAACAACGCTGCGCAAAACGGCTAAATCTCCTGCGCTGCATCTCCGGTCGCGACTGGGGTGCAGACAGGGCTACCCTCAACACTATGTATATCGCTCTGATTCGCTCCGTCCTGGAATACAATGCGTTTATCTTCGATCATATATCTCCGTCACACATCACAACATTTGAACGCATACAAAATCACGCTCTTCGCCTCATCACCGGAGCACACCGCACTACACCCATTACTAGTCTCCGGGCTGAGGCCCACCTCCCCAGTTTACAACACCGCAGAACACTCCAACTAGTCAGATACCACTTTCGGACCACAACACAGCTCAACCACCCTGCCACCCCCGCACTCACTAAACCTCCCTTCAGACGTACCTATAATAGGAACAAACACAACATTGGCATACATTTGAAACATGTCCTTACCCTCGCACTCAAATTCCCCAAGGTAACCATTGGCAAATTCCCCCCCTTCTCCCCTTTTTGGCACATGTATCACCCCAAGCTCGAATATCTCTTCCACCAAAACAAAAAATTACTTTCCCCCATCGAAACCCAACAAACATTTTTCGAATATCAAGCCGCCCACCCCCATCATACATACTTCTACACAGACGGCTCCCGTACCATCGACGGCACGGGAGCTGCTTGGTGCGGTGGACCCAGCTTTGGCCAAATAAAATTAACACCACACCACTCGGTTTACACCTCAGAACTAGTCGCAATCTACGCCTGTCTACACCACATCATTCAACACCACATCTCCACACCAACCATCATCTGCACCGACTCACGTTCTTCCATCGACGCTATCGCAGCCATACACAACACCACACACCCGACACTCCACGCTATCCGGGAACTCTATCACACACATCATGTCCACCTTCACCTCACACTGCTCTGGATCCCTGGCCACATGGGGATTCCGGGCAACGAGAGGGCAGATGAGCTCGCACGTCGAGCCATCGATCTCCCACCTACCCCCAACCACCCAGTCCCCCCCCTGTGACCTTCTATCCCTCACCAACCGATTATTCAACACATATCTCCAGGCATGCTGGAATCACAACACTACTCACTTGCACCACATTAAACCCCTTCTCGCCAAATGGCCCTCTTCCAGACAACTTACGCGCTCACACGAGATCCACCTTGCTCGACTCCGACTCGGGCACACGAATCTCACGCATAATTTCCTCTTTGATCGACCTCTCCGCGCTCCGCCCTGCCAAACATGTGGTGTTCGTAACACTGTGGAACATTTCTTGCTTATTTGCCCAGCCTACCAACTACAACGTCGCCCACTTCTTACCTACATTGCACAAAATCGTCTTCCACTTTCACTACCAAGCCTCCTCGGTGACAAGCACCCGGACCTCATTGACATACTATTCACATACTTGCACGGCACGAAACTTGAGGAAGTAATTTGAAGTCAAACGCTAACATCTCCATCGTCGCTAAACACATACATATAGGTTGTATCACACTAGGTAGGCAGAGACCGATCCAATTTGGCCAGAACGGACGGTACTCCTTATAAATTGCGCTTGGTTTTTCACCTTCGGGTTTTCCAAGCTGCTTGGTTTTTTCACCTCTCAGGTTTTTCCAAGCCTTAACTAAAACATACACTTACACACACAAGGTCGGGCCCGACGCCCACGACTCGCACTGGACGTCGGGCCTCTGCTTCGCTTTTTCGGTCGCAGGTGGGCAGTGGAGCCTCTCCGCAGGTTACGATGCTGCCCACCCTCCAAGTGTACTTCTATGTGTCGTGTATGTACGTGTGTCTGTGTATGTTTCACCCATGTATGTGTGTCGGACTTTACGCCACGTTCCTTGCTTGTCGGCGTCTCATCTTTCCTCTCTTTCTTAATTGATATAACCGGATGCCATATAAGCCGGATTAACGTAACCCTTTCCTTAACGTAGCATATCTCTAGCGGATGGCACTCGGCCTCTGCTAAAGATGGGAAAAAAGAAGAAAAAAGAGAAAAAAAGCGAAGGGGACGAGTGGTCTAGGGGTAAGATGCTCGTCTCACAATAGAAAGATTGTGGGTTCGAGTCTCACCTGTCGCTACTCTTCGCCCGCGACCAATCGGCGTGAGAGATTTGGCGACGCTACATGACTGAACAGTCGACGTGTCGTAAAACCAATAACCAACCGCGACCAGCACTCGGAATCTCTCACATCTCTGCAAATACAAGCCGTATTCTACACGCACAAGTTTGATGGCAACATGCCATCGATAGTGTGGAGTGTACGTTCGACACTCCACAACCGAACCAAAGGAGCGTCGATTTCAAGAGGAAACCTTGAGTACCCTTGACTACCCTTGACTAACAGGGCGATACACCTGCCTTCGCCGCGTCCTCAGCGTCCATGTTCCGGGCAATAGGGCGTCTTCAGCAGTGGGCGCACTATTGGCCCAGAATATGGACTCTACCATCGACACGGGCGAGCGGGACTTCGGGTAGCATGTTGATTGGGTGGCCAAGTGTTTGTGCAGTCAAACCAGCTAGGCCTGGCTACCCAATTGGTCGAGTTCACACAACCAGCTAAAATCAGCAAAATACGTAGACAGATAGAAGATATAGATTACCCGTCGGTGGCGGTCAACCGTCTCGCCAATACAGACGTCAATCCAGACAGCTGTGTGCCTTGAAATGCAAACGCTCTCTCGGGCCAGCGAATTTTGTATTCGCAGTCAGGTGCTTCCTTGGACCAGGCGATGCCTCTGTCAAAATAGAGGCGCCGTTTCGGATAGCTGACACCCTTAATGCTAACTTCATTACCCTCCTGAGACACTCTGGTGCCTCTCTTGGCAGTATTAGCACAGACACCATTCTGGGCGTTACCTTTTGGAATCTAAGCGCCCCCTGGGCTAGGCAAGCGTCCCAACTGAGAACATAGGCACACTTTTCGCAATATTGTGCAATAACTGGCCAAGAATGGCCAACATGGCCATTGAGATAGTTGGGTGGAAAAGGACATCATAAAGGACATCATACCGTCTGTCATAGTCGACACAACTTTGTCGGATCATTTCCTCCAGGCACTGCACTGGTTCAGATGGAGAAAGCTGTCTAATGTATCATTTACGAAGAACAAATAATTGTCAAATTGGGGCTCCGAAGGCTTAAGGCGCCTGTAGGACCATATATCATGTTAGTATACTAAAACAAACTATCTTAAGAATGACCTGGAAGAAGCAATGACACATCAACCGAATATAGTAATTATGTCAAATTCCTGCATAACTGTTAATTTCCGCAATATTTTACTCGGCACCATGAATTAACACCCATACATTGGCTATGGTTCATGGATGCAGCAATTCAAACGTTTGATATACCATCTCAAAGTTTGACATATATTCACAAAATATAGTTTTAACCTTGCGCTAATGCCATCTACGGAGTACCGAATAATATCTTCCTAAATGCATTCATATGATGGACATTAGCGCCGAATAATCTCTCATCGGGCAAGAAGGCAGCACATCAAAGCATGTTACCTTCAAGGTTCGACCTCGGATCAAGATAAACATTACGTCCTATGGGAAAATCACGGGGTTCCGAATAACATCTTCCTGACTACTTTTATCGGATGGATATTAACGTCAAATAATCTCCCACTGAGCAGTGAAGCAGCACATCCAATCATGTGACCTTCAAGGTCAACGTTTAACCCCAGGTCAGGATGATGACATTCATAAAATTAATGTGGTCCACTGGAGTACCGTATGTTGGCCAAATGAAGCGCTAAATGTTAACAATCTTAACACTGATACATGCGCAATCCATACAAGAAACAGCACAATATGTGATCTCACTATCGGTAACACATTTCATCAGGTAACACTAGCGTCCCATTCAGCAACGCATTTAGAAACGCACACACAAATATCCTCCGATTTGTCCGAAAATTTGGCATAACTTTCGCAGTCGTACCCGTGCATGTACCATGACACGATATTTTTACTATGACAAACCCCTTCACCTACAGAGGCCAAAAGGTCAGCGAGGTCAAATATGTGGCACCGCATAATTTGCCAGATAATTCACCTAATGGAATGGTTCAAACCCTTGTGCGACCACTAACAAGGTGGCATACGGGACACCAAATCACCTGGTCACTCAAGGTCACTATTTGACCTCAGGTCAACGAATACTTTAACATTACGCTCTATGGGAAAATTACGGGGTATCGAATAGTGTCTTCATGAATACTGAATGCTAGAATACAGATATTATCATGAATACTTCATGATAACATCTGATGGATATTATCGTAGAATAATCTCCTACCGAGTAAGGAAGCAGTACATCCGAGCATGTGACCGTCCGAGATGGGTCTCGATACAGGTTAGGTCACGCAGTATGCTGTTTCTTGTATCGATTGCGGATGTATCAGTGGTAACATAGTCTATATTTGGTGTTTCATTTGGCCAACATACGGTACCCCAGTGGACCACTATGATTTTCTGAATTTGATCAATCCTGAATTGAGGTTAGACGTTGGCATTGACGGCCACATGCTTGGATGTGTCGCTTCTTTGCTCGGTGGGAGATTAGTTGCCACTAATATCCATCCGATAAATGTATTCAGGAAGATGTTATTCGGTATCCCATAATTTTCCCATAGCGAGTAATATTCAAATATTCGTTGACCTGAGGTCAAATAGTGACCTTGAGTGACCAAGGGATTTGGTGTGCCGCATGCCGCCTTGATAGCGGTCGCACAAGCGTTTGAATCATTCCAATAAGTGAATCGCTGGCAAGTTATGTGGTACTCCAGATTTGACCCGCTGACATTTTTTGTCCTTTGTATGCGAAAGGGTTCGTCATAGCAAAAATCCTGTCGTGGTGCACGTACGGGCACACCTGCGAAGGTTGTGTCAAATTTTCAGACGAATCGGAGGATATTGATGAATGTTTTTTTCTGAATGCGTTGCGGATTGGGACTCTTGTGCTCCTGATGAAATATGTCACCGATAGAGGTCAGGTCACGCAGTGTGTTGTTCCTTGTATCGATTTGCATGTATCAGTGTTAAGCTAGTCTACTTTATGCCAGACTAGCTTAACACTGATGAACTGCTTTATGATATGCTTTATGAACTGCTAGCCAGTTCATAAAGCAAGAAATCGGATTAAATTGAGAAAAAAAGAAGAAGAAGCATAATACATGACGAGTCTTAAAGCTTGCCAGTTCTCATTGGAGTTTCATCCGAATGTGGAAAAACGTCAGCAACAACAGCTGAGCTGCTATATCCTTCTCTGAAGGCTTATACTTGTTTACATTTACCGGCCTGGACGATGATGACAGGCTTGTAGTGACTTGGCTACATTCTTTGTAGCTTGGCTCGAGGCCTTGCCGACGAATCCTCTTAGCGCAATTACGACTGCTTGTTAGTCAGTAAAGACTGCTTGTTAGTCAGCTTTCCCGTCTCTGGAATGAATAAGATGCTTATTTTTGTGAACCTTCATTAGATCATGGCAATACACGCGTTGCGATCGCGTCATATCGATATCACTGTTCAGCAACCTGTCGCCACCAAGCTCTCACAAGCACTGTCAGCCTGCTAAGGACAGTTTCTGCCGTCCAGGTCCTTTGTCTCCGTCAGCTGCGCTTTAGTGCTTTGCTGCCCCCGGGCCCTATTGCACCCAGTGACATGAATGCGGAGTGTGCACTGCGAAAACGATGTTTCTGGACCCTCCATATAAATTTCCTTCACCAGCGTAAGTTAAAATTCACTATTAGGCTAAGATGGTCAATATGTGCATACAATTGACTTCAAACTATACCATTAATTAATGCCCGCCAATGGCCTTTATGTATTGTGCGCCTCCCCCCCAATAATTTTTAGAAATCTACACCTATGATCAGGGAGCTTGAGCTGCTACAGGAACAGAAGGCTGCATACGGGCGAACATCGGCGGATCCATGCATTTTTTACAAATGTTTGCAGACTGCATGTGATGTATTGTTTGATTTTGGGGAAGGAGGAGCCTGGGATGGAAATGGACCTGATATCATTTCAAACGAGATAGGGAGAACAGGCTGCGCAATAATCGATAAACCTAAGCACGTCGCACCCTATGAATACACAGGGGAAGACGTGAGACGCCAATGGCTGTGCTAACATCAGTTTGTGCTGTCGTCCAGATAATGCACGGGGGACACTTGTGCCGTCAATGGCTGTGCTCACATCAGTTGGTGCGGTTGTCCAGGTAACTGTCAAAGTTGCTTACTTCAGCCAGAATCTTCGAGTTCAGCCCTAATGGGCAAATATGCAAAACTAATACGTCATCAAAAACGAAAAAAATCATCTGATGCGTTTCGTTGCATCCCTAAAGATAAGAAAACGCTGAAAGTTTCATTCAAATATATTTCTCCGTTAAAGCGTGACGACTGGCTAAACTCTCTTGGGGTGACCTCACTTGACCTTCAGTATCTCGTTGACCGTAGATGACCTAACCTCAAAATTGTCACACAACATGCCAAATTGATGTGGGAAAAGGTTTGCAAAATTTCTGCGCGCTGCCTCGCGCCGTTTGTTTTTTTTCACTATCCGCGAAAAACCTCAAGGGGGCGTAAAAAGACCCCCGAGACGGGGCAGGTTAACATGCGCACCTTAAGGTCTCCAAATAACAAGAACCAGGTAGCATTCCACCCCCCTAAGATCTTGGAAACTACTCAAGCTAGAAACACGAATTTGGAGCGAAGATTAGGGATGTAGTGAACTCGCTGCAGTACGCATTTGATGACCCTAGGCAAATGCCTGCAGGATCAAATGAGGGTGGCCGATTGGCCATCGCGCCACGCCGCCGCGCCGACCAAACCTTCGTGGTGGCCCTCCGGCAGCCGGTCGGTTGATTTTGCACCACCACAATTTCTAAGTTTGTCAACTGATTTGAACAATTATTTTTGCATGCGATGCACTTATCAACGTTAAACCAAGTCACACGATTTAATTACGATATTCCTGCCCATGTATGAGATATCGTCCAAAATAGGAAGGGTGGCCGGATTCCTCCTCCCCTATCTGAAGCGCGTGCTAATATTGAAAATTGGGGGCCTACATACCGACCCAAATCATGGAACAGAGCACGCTGAATGTCGGGTTGATGCACCTTCGGAGAGAGGTGCATCAAACGCATGTTCAAATGTGTCCAATGGCTGCGCACGCAAACGGATTTGGCTGCCGGAATGCATTCGCACTAACATGTGATTAGCGAATTTGTTTACGTGCGATCAGATAAGACAGTCACTGTTGCTTACTTACCGTCTAGCATGCAAATACAATGCGCTGTAATTACAACACATGTTTGCGATTCACAGATACGCGCTCTTCCGTGGCCGGCGAAATCTCCGGACTTAATCCCAATCGAAAATGTTTGGCAGCTTATGGTCACTGAGCTGGAGGAGGAGCTGCGCCACCCAGTACGGCAGCTGAGCGCGGACAACCTGTGGGATGCCGTCAAGCGGAATTCGGAGGAGCTACGTGGGAGACCAAGCTACTTCCGACGGCTGCCAACCTCGGTCAGATCCCGGCTGCCTGAGTGCGTTCACGAGACCGGTGGCCACACGCACTATTGAGCTACCTTCAAAGGCCTGAATTAATGCAGGTTGTTTGGTTTTCAGCATTTCTTTTCACTTTAAATGCATCACATGCAATGGATTGGATAACCACCTATGATGCAAGCCACAACGAGCGCTTCCGGGTAAGACAGTAACACCATATATAAACAAAAGTATCAGGTCCAGGCTGGACTGAAGCTTGCAGAGGCAGCAATCGTACGACAACACATACACGAACATGCGCATACACATGCACACGGGGACAGAAGCAAACACGAATGCACACAAACATTCCCTTTCCCACACAAAGACACACACACGCGTACGAGATGCACACAAGCTCACAGCCACCATTTCCCAATGGAGTGGCCCACTTTTCCGAAAGGGTCCGCACCAATCCAAAAATCCCGAAAGTTCTCGGACATCGACCAGTATTTTAGGTTTCCAACAAGTACAGCAAACTGCAAAATCACGACACATGTTCTTCACACACCGCACATAATCTTCACACATGAGACTCCCGTTGTTAATATAAATTCATCACCAGTATCAACACATTCCTGCTTAGTCGTTAATGCAGTGACTGGCCCGGCTCGGCCATGTTACACCCCTCACGGTCTGAACCCCTTTCCCTAATTAATGTTTTTGACGTAAGGGTTGAGGCCAAATAGACACCTGAAGGAGGATTCAACTATCGGATGCAGCGGCAGTCACGTACAGTAGCTCGTTGGAATCCAAAGGGGCTTGGCCGAACCAATAGCCAGCACTATCTAGCTATCGGCACCTATAGCCAGCTGTCGCTACCCCACCGTCGCCATGGTGTCCGGCCTGGGGAGCTCAGCCGGGTAGACTCTCATTACTCTTCTCAGAGGGTGGAATGTACATATAAATCTGAATGTGTCAATGATGTCAATCGGAAGGATAGTCTGATGAGAGGTCCCCAAGCTATGATAGGGCCCCTGGCGGTAGGACAGCCCACTGGCCTGTTAGGATGCTCTTAGAAACGAAGGTTCCCCAAACACCTGGATTGTTGCATTCGCTGGCATCGCCAGGACTGCAAGCCGTGGCAAGGGAGACAAATATATATCCCCTGCCTGCGACATGGGGTGAAAGTCAAGTTTGTTTGGCCCCGATGTTTGCCAATTATTGCTCGAACAACCATAAACGTTCGGGTCCAAGGCACACTGCTTTGATTTTCGGAAGAGGGAGGGGAAGGAGAGACTACCCCTTCCGCTCCGTGGAGACACCTGTGTATGCACTTCATACCCCAGGAAGCCTATACTGGGGTTCTTTTGAAGTCCTATATATCCATACGGTATATATATATATATATATATATATATATATATATATATATATATATATATATATATATATATATATATATATATATATGGGGGCCGGGAAGGTGTTGATCCACTTTCAGAATGCCAGATGTCCTTTGCTAACTTAACTTAACTTAACTTATCCACGTATCCGAGTACCGGCCGTGTCTGTCGCGCCAGACCGCTGCTCTATGTCAAGTCCGCCGACCGTTGTAGTTGAAACCGCAACGGGCGTAGCACCCTGGGTGCGGCAATGCTATTCAGTTCCAAATTCCCTGATTTCTCAAAGGCGGTCTTACCCATTGGCCTCTATATATAACTAGACAGACAACTCGACTATTCAAAACGGTCAAGACGGCGGCGCCGCATATGGGCAAAACGGCGGCGCTGGTAGGCGCTGCGCAGTGTGTTGTAGATGTAAAGCGGTGATGCTGGGGTGTTCTAGGTGGCGAAAATGAATATATCATTTTCAAATGATATAGTCATATCTGAAGCAAAAATGTTTGATACACACACACACACACACACACATATATATATATATATATATATATATATATATATATATATATATATATATATATATATATATATGCATATACCAAGCAAAAGCCACATCATCTATTCCCCAATAAGCCTGTACTCCGACCTGCCGCGTCCCTGCCGTTCATCCCCTTGCAGATACAGATACAGAGGGCACAGGGGACATGTGTCTGCTCATGGCAAGTTGGCGCCCTTCTTACCAGGAAACGTGGTTCTACAGTGAGGCTCGAGTGCATCCCTTTCTAATTTTTCAGATAAAGGCGCCATACAGATAAAAATGTGCCCCTTAGAATCATTGAGTGCACACCATTGAATTTGCAACCAAAATCTACCTTCCAGGACCCTCGAGTGCGCCCCTCTCGAAGTTTTCGGCAGAATGCACCCCTGGGGGCTAATCCAGTAGCTCCAGACATGCCCCTTCCATGAAAAATCCTGGATCTGCGCCTGCCCTCTTGGCTATGCCCTCGGAAGAGGTCCCGGGCTGATAGAAAGAACTACAACTAAAGAGGAAGTCCTGAGCGCCCGGATGTTGATTTCTGAAAATTAATCGGGCGGGGGCAAAATACATGAAGACAATGGGCAGGTCAAAATTGATTGGGTGATCACATTCCATAGGTTCCCATGTTAAAGCTTGAAATTATTGGCGGGGGGGGGGGGCAAAGCCAACATTGATGGGACACTTGTCCCCTCGAAAGTATATAAAGCAACATCCTGCCGGAGCGTCAACCCGTGCCCTGCAGGATGGTCGTGCAGATTCAGGGATGTTCGGCGGATTCATGGACATGTCCCCATGAAATTTGGAACCAGCGCCACTCCGGGATTGCTCGAGTGCTCCCCCTCATGTTTTTCAGCTAGAAGCACCCTTCCAGTGCGCTCAAGTGCACGCGCTCTCCCCCGCTTAACGGATTTTCGGCCGAATGCGCCCCTTCAGGTATTTCGCGGGGTGTATCTCCCAAGAAATAGCTCCCCCAGACAATTCCTGGATCCGCCCCTGATTAGTAGATTAGATAATTACAAACATCCCCAGCGTCACTTCGCAAGTGTTTATCGGGTATCCGGGATATGGGGAATAGCGCACAAAGTTGGCAAAACGATGATAGAAGTTAGACCTCAAAAGCATAATTGCAATATTTTACAAGATGTTTCTCCATTTCTATCTGCTCATCATGAACCCAGCAACATTTTGCACTATTTTTATCAAAATCTACCCACAACTTTTCATTTTACAACATTTCATTCCAGGGCCAAAATGCATGGGAGCGGGCGGCGCGCCCAATCGTTTGCCCATATACCGCTGCTCCAGCCAGGACCGGCAGGAACAGGACGCGGAGCGTGCGGCTGGCGGCGAGTCGGCCGTCTAGTTATATATAGAGGTCAATGGTCTTACCAGCAACTGTGCTAGTATGTTAACGCGCATGAAACGCTCCGCTGTGGCCGACCACCAAGCAGCGGGAAGAATATTTTGAAGCTAATTTGAAGAATACAACTTGCGACCAGCAACTCTACTGAGTTCCGCTTTTCTCTACTCGTCTATCTTCAAGACACCATTAAGCTACGCTTCCCGTCGACTCTCTTCAGTTCAACTCTACTATTCCCTTTCTCGTCTACTATCCTCAACTCAACTCATCCTTTCTCGACCTTGTTCTACCTCTAAGCCTTACACAGCCACACACTCAGCTAAGCACACAGCAACAGCCGACATCCCACACCACCAACACGGTGGCAGACTGGTGAAATACAACACACACACAAACACACACACACACATACACATACACATACATACACATGAATACTACACACACCTACACACATACACCTTCATACACCTACACACATAAACCTACACACACCTACACACATAAATAGACACACACCTACACTTCCATCTAAACCACACACACACAAACAAACTACAAACACACACACACACACATACATACACACACACACACAACAACATACACACATCGCACACACATACACACACACAAAACACACATACATACACACACACACACACATACACACCTACGCACACATCTGCACACCAGGGCCTCCTCTAAGGAATTTTAACTAGGTGGGATTTCTTGCACATACCTTATCAGTACAATATGGCGTCACAGGCGAATCCGAGCCCTCCGGTTTCGGGGGGGGGGGCAACTTTTGGCGGGGTCCCAACCCTACCTCCACCCCTCCAGTGGCGTACTTAGGTTTTGCGTCATGGGTGCAAACGGATTTGGATGGTGCCCAACCTACGACTATTTTTGGTTTGAAGATTTCGACCACTATTTTTTCGAAGGGGCTCTTTTATGCTTAAATAAAACAATTAGTGACCAACTTAATTATCATGTGAAGGGGGCCCAATCTAGCACCATCCTTTCTGAGTAACCGGATTTTGACCCTAACTCCCTCATCCTGTTCGAAGTGTTTTTGTTTTTTTTTGGTACCCCTTGATGTCACCTCAGACTGCTGAAATTACACCTGTACAAATCGCTTGAAAATGTGAACTCCCAGCCAGCATTCCAAAATGGGCCCCATATGGGAACTATTAGGGTTATCTGGGATAGCCCATATATGGGATGTAAGTGGGCAGGTAGCTGGTTCCATCTGGGTCTCATATGGGATGCTCAGATTTCGTGCTCAATTCGGTTCACCTGAAAGTAGGTACTTACATACCAATAGCCCTATTTTAAAGTTATTATTTCTTTTTTGTGAGCAATTCAGTCTGCGTTCTTGCTGGTGTGGCTTTATGGAACAGGATTATATTGCGAAGCATAGCTTGTTCCGCGGACCCTGGCCCTACCACCCGATCTATGAATTCCAGTTTAACGGCATAATTTTGACTGAAAGTTTAACGTGTCGTCAATGCGCCGACACGGGCACCCCGGTAGCTTGTTCCCGACCTTATCGGACCAGTTGCCAACTGACCCTCCCAGTGGGGGTTAAATACGAGCGCTCACAGCAACTCGAACCCTGTCTTACCAGGACAGGGGAGGCCAGTGTAGGCCAGCGCTCTAACCAACTGAGCTAACGGGGCGGCAATTTCTTGATTCTTCATCTGATACCACACAAAAATGCATGCTGATCATGAAAATGAGATGAACAATGTGAGAGGTGCATGTGGGTTACATGTGGGGTAACTGGGCAAGGCGAATTTCTTCAATGAGCTTTAATGCAACAAACCTAGGTTTGTTACATGCCAACAAGCAACAACAACCTAGGTTTGTCCAGTGCCAAAACTTGTTGGCATTGGAGCCGGTATGGTAATTTATATTGTTGATGCCATAGAAGAGGTATTAAAATACACATATTATATTTTGTAACTGGAATGCCTGAAATTGGAAAAGCTTTGCCAATTTCGGGCATTCCAGTTCATAACGTCCGGTCGCCACCACGCCAAGGTGCATGCACGTGTACACCCGCCTTACGCATTCGGCGCATTCGCCACACTTCGTGCGATTCTACGGTTTATGTTAGGCCTCCTATATTTTGTTAGTTGCTACCACACGATAGTCTTGCGCCATGGTCGACTTGATGGAATGCTTTGTATGGTGGTTGGCTGGGTAAATTCAATATATTAAATTTGATGATTAGTTGTCTTCTTCCCACATTTTCTGGTGGTTAAGAAATCCGGATACCCGCTGAGTTTTGATGGATTTCATCCCTTTGGTTAAATATGCTCCCAGATTGGCTACCGAACCGAGTCCCTGGTTCTGTGTTCTTTTTAGATCCATTGGAGTTTTTCTTCGTCTACATATATGCCTTAGGGCTCGAACCAATTTTTGCTGGGGTCCCGGTACATTTTTTGAGACCCCGGCTCTTGTTAGGGTTTTGTTGCTTTTTTGTGCACCGATGCATCTTGTTAGATACCGGTGCGTCTTCGAATACCACGATTTGTTTAGTGCCCGGCCTTTTTGTTCTTCTTTTAGGACTATGTCGCTTCTTGCGCGAGCTCCAGCCTGCTTTTTAAGCCCTTATGCGGTCTCATGGCCCCGGTATGCTTTGAGGGCAACCGGTGTGTTTTAAGGGCTTCCAGTGTGTTATTTAGGGAAGCAACATATGTTTGAAGGCCCTGCCGTTTTTTTGCGAGACTCGGTGCGCTTTGGAGGGCCGATGCCTTTCGGCCTCCCGTTATGCTCCTAGGGCCCTGTTGTGTTTATTTGGGGCTCCTGACGTACATTTGGGGCCCAACACGACTTTGGGGGTCCCGGCGGGACTGTTCTGGCCCAGGCATGTGGTTCTGAGGACCCAACGCCCATTTTCTGCGTTAGACACGATTTTTCGTCACCTTTTCTAAATATGTTTAAAGCGGAAATCTCGACATTATTTGTCTTCGGACACCCGATGCCATATTTTAGTGCCCCGCCGCGATTTTTCGAGCTCGGGTATGTTTTTTTCTCCAGGCCGTACATATTTTTAAAGGCATCTGGTGCTATGTTTGGGGCTCAAGAGTCATTTTCCTGGCTCAGATATATATTTTTTTAATTTCTCCTTATTTTGGAGGGCTCCGGCTTTATCTTTTTCGGGTCCCGATTGTTGTGCGTCGTCCATTAGTCGGTTGAGAGGCGATATCACGCACCGAGGTATATTGCTCACCAATCCCTGAGCCCACCGAGAGCCCCCACTCTCTGGACACCACACACCAAATACCCTCGAGCGGCGTACACTAGAACCTAGCGACCAATCGGCAATTAGCATTTGGGCTGGTACCCACCGGGTAGCAGCCAATCAAGTCAGGGCCGGGGCTGGTCACGGCGCCCGCGGCTGGCGGCGGGCAGCGGACACCGCGGCGGTGGACCGGCTCCGGCCACGCGGTCACCGGTCGGCGGGCAGCGGACGCCGCGGCGGTGGACCGCTCCGGCCACGCGGTCACCGGTCGGCGGGCAGCGGACACCGCGGCGGTGGACCGGCTCCGGTCACGCGGTCACCTCGGCGGTTAGGCTGTGCCGCAGCCGATCGGGCGCGCTCACAGCACCGATCAGATTTTCTGGCCACGCCGTGCTTATTTGGGACCCTCGACGCCAATTTTTTGGAGCTCCGACGGGAGCATTTCATGCCCGACACACATTTTTGGGACTAACGACGGAAATTTTGGGCCCCGAGCGCGATATTGGGGGGAGGGGGGAGTTCGCCGGAAGTTCGTGGGGCGCGTTGTACTTAGCTGGACTCCCAGCGCGATTTTGGCGGGCCCCGGTGCAAATTTTTCCGACCCCTGCGCGGGTTTTCTGGGACCAGTTTCATATACCTCGAACCTCCTACGCGAATTCCGAGGGCCCCGATGCGAATTTTGGGGGCCCTTTGCGATTTTGGTGGACCCAGGAACGATTCTTGAGAGCCCGCCCCTCGCAGGATGGAGGGGGTAACATTTTCCCCTTTGGTACGCCACTGCGGCTGTTCAACGAGTTGTTTTCAGCCGATGGCACCTTTCAGAGTAGAACGACCCTTCTGATAATTTTATTTCGGGACCTGTCCTTGAAATTGCGGTGCTCGGGACTGATTCGATCGAGCCACAGTGGGATTTTTGAGGGTAGAGTTCTATTTTTAAAGCCCCCTGCGCGATATTTTTGGACCCCGGTGCGATTCTTCGGGCTCCTGGTGCGATGTTTTTCGATGCCTCGACCCGCTTCTTTTTCCGGGGCCCGACGGTTTTTCGGTGGGTCATTGATGCAATTTGAGAGGCCGCAAGAATGATACTCCAGAATGATGCAAGAATTTGATTTTTGGGAGGCAGCTGAGACTTTTGGAGCCCCGACGTGACCTTTCGGGCCACCATCGTGAATATCAAGGGCTGCGACGCGACTTTTGTGGGTCCCAGTGCGATTTGTTGGCCCCTGCATCATTTGTTGGGATATCTAGCGCTAGTTTTAACGGCCTCGAATCGATGCCCGAACGTGATTCCCAGGGGCGCCTGTCAGACTTCTTGGGTTCCGAGCGCGATTTCTGGGGCGCCGGCCCGACCTTTTGAGGCCCCCAGCGTGATTTTCAGGGCGCCGGCGCGACTTTTTTGGGGGATCCGGGTCCCACATTTTGGAGACCCCAGCGTCCTTCTTTGTCCACTGAGCGTTTTTTGTTTTCTTTGAGGGGGGGGCACCCAATGTGATTTTCAGGAGGCCTCATTGCGATTTTAGGGACCCGTGCATTTTCAGGGCCCGCGATACTTTTTGAGCCCTCAATGCGATATGCAGGGGCCCGGTGCGAATTTTGGGGCCCAGCGGGATTTTAAGAGGTCCGGTGCAGCTTTTTCCGAACCCCGATGCGACTCTTGGGGACCCGACAACCTCTCAGTGGAGGGGGGGGGGGGCTGTAGCGTTTTCCACGGGGAAATGGGTAGTGTCGCCTGGTGGGGGAAAAACTGATCAACATTCCACCACGTTACACACGTTGCCTTTTTTACAAAGGCATTCTGTCTTCATCTGTCTCTTTGTTTTAGCAACATCGAAGAAAAGATCTATGATGAATATCTGGCTGTCGTCGCTCGTGTCATGCGGCCTGACTCGCGTCGCTCCGCTCCTCTGTGGTGTGCGCAAACATCAAGGTCATATATTTGTGATACCACCATTAATGGACCTAGCTGCTGGCTTTGTAGCATGAATATTTCACCGAAACATTTCACACTTGAGCCTTCCTCGTCGCTTTGACCTCAGTATAAGTGTTGCCAACTTGTTGGCATTTTCTTTCTTCGTGATAAAAATGCACCGTTCCAAGGGAAGATCACTTCCGCTAGCGGAACTATACTAAGATTTGTCTTTGGTTGCTTTCTCCCTTGAAGTTCCCTTTGACTAGGTGGGATTTGTATCCACTAGGTGGGATTTCATGGCACTAGGTGGCACGTATCCCACCTAGTTAACATGTTAAAGGAGGCCCTGCTACACACACACACACACACACTTACACAAAACTACCCACACCTACACACTGGCGGATCCAGGGAGGGGCCATTCCGGCCATGGCCCCCAGAAGCGCTTAAAAGGGGGGGGCATAGTGTTTTCCTCCCCCCCCCCCGAAACCAACAGAAGTCAACAAAATTAAAATGCAGTAAACTTTGCCGAGGTTAAAAAATAGCGTCTGGATGAAAGAATCTCCATTTTTAAAGGATTACAAAAAAAATTGTTTGGCAGCCAGTATGGTAGCATAGTAGATTCTGACACACATCGAGGGTTCCATGCTGCTCAAGTTCTGCTTACAGCAAGAGTTGACAAAATCGGATCCGCCAGTGTACACGTGCACGCACGTTGACGTGGTACAGGACGTTGAACGTGAACGTGAACGTTTTGGTAAACAAGAACAAAATTCCGGTAACATAGGAACGGTGGAGGTAGGCCTGGGGCCCCTACACAGGCAATTATGTTGTGAATTATTATTTAATTTTATTTATTTTGTATTTTTTAATGGGCCCCTTTGCCAAATAGTGGTCGAAATCCGGTGCTTTTAACCAAAAAATAGTGGAGAAAATGGGCACCCTCCAAATCCGTTCGACCCCTCCCCTGATGCAATTCCTAGGTACGCCACTGGGGAGGGGGGAGGGGGGACTGACGCCGAATACCGAAAGTTGGCCCCCCAAACCGGTGGGCTAGATCCGCCAGTCCTATCTTGAGTGCACCTACACGTATGTGATAGGCTGACAACTTTGTGCTCCTCCGTGGCTCAGCATGGCCGCCGGGTAACTGTGCATGTTGGGTTAACGGCTGTCCGAGATGCCGCAGGCCAGCATAAAGCTCAGCGTCTAGGTGGATGTTACTTAGCGTTGATGGCTCGGTCACCTGGAAACAGAAATAGTTCTGGATTAACTTTACCACGAAAGGTAATATGAGATTATGGTTTGGTCCCGTCGTCTATTGACTGCATTGGCGACGTTCAATTGTGGCACATCTGTCGGTTGGATGCCGCGACAAATTGGTTTGAACTTGCGGCGTCGGAAAGCAATCCGACGTTTTTATTTAATCTGTCTGGAATACTATCTACAACACGCAGTCATAGCTTTTCTATCCCCAAAACGCGCTTGGTACAACAGGGCTATCGATCGCCGTTTGGATCCGGTGCGTATCACATCTTCCGAAGTTTTTAACTTCAAACGTTCACAATTTCCAAATTGAAGGTTAATTTTCAAGCATTGAAAATGAACTTCCAAAACAGCCCGGATAGGATGCGTTCATATTTTCCTTTTCATAGTTCAAGTTCATAAAATCGAATTTGGAAGTTAGCTTGCAAATTGAAAGTTAAGTTTAAAACATTGGAATTGAACGTCCAAAATAGTTCCCGATAGCAGGCGTTGGTATTTTTAAAATTCATATCTTCCAACGTTCATAGTTTCCCAAATTGGAACCTAGGTTCCAAAGATAGTTATCAAGTCTGCCATCAGATGCCAACCCAGCAGACGAATATCATCTCCCTTGCTGCGTCGTTGACCAACAATGAGACATACAGGCAAACTGAGGTTCTATATCTCACCACTAGATGTCACTGCAATCCGTATATTGCTCAGATGTGCTACATTGTGCTTTCCAGCATTGCCTACTAACTGTTGTGCTATGCAACGCTATGACGGTAGCAGTGGCGCAGCCAGGACGTTCCCAAGGCGGGGGAGGACGAACAAATATGACGGAATAGAGATAGCTTCTGGCCGAATATTTAGAGTTTTGCGTGGTGAAAATAGCAAAATTTATCGTTTGATCTAGCGTATTTTTGGGTGCTAAGGGAGAGGGAGCAGGCCCCAGCTCCCCCTTAGCTGCGCCTCTGGACGGTAGGGATCTTGTGAACTTAACCCAACGTTCCAGTCCTGTTTATCTTAAGAACGGTTTGGCTGATTTGAAAACCTGAAACGGCAATCGACAGCGCCGTGTTGTGTCGTTTCAGATAATGCAACGTATGTTTTCACCTTAAATGCGTATTAAGTCCATGCCGTGCCTGCCGCCAGAGGTGCAAAAATGTGCTAATCGTGTACCCTCTGTTGATGCCAAAGGCCAGTTTTTATACCTATCACTTTGCCGCCCTACCTAGTGCAGTTTACCTCTGTAGGCGTACATTCCAAAGCACAGTACCGCCACTGAAGATGCAGATCACTACCTAATTACTCTCGGGAGTCCAAACATTGATTTTCCTCAGGTATTGATTTATTGGTGACAATAAATATTATATAGATTAAATTAGAAAATGACTTTTCAGTACATGTCATGCCAACAAACAAGCAATAAGCAGCAAGCAGTCTTCTCCACAATGATAAATTTATCTGAACTTGAAAATTTCATCCTCAAATTTTTTTTTTTCATTGCCAAATGCAAGAAACTTAAGCTAATTTCTCAGGTCCATTAGTCTGTGATAGCTGTTAAGAGGGGCCCACAGTGCACATTGATGGGTTAATGAACGGGAAGTGAGCAACACCATAAGAGGAATTCCCAGCTAAGCAAGCTTTTTGCTGGAGTAACAAGCCTGCTTAAAATAGCCAGCAGACCTAAATCTCAAAATTTGCTAAGTCCAGATTAATTTGTCCTCCTTCTTGTGCTTCCAAATCTCATTAGCTGCATATTGGTCAGATATGTTGCAAAGCCTGTGACATTTGTCTCAATTTATAAATCATTTGGTACCAAATATGAAGGGACAAAATATATTTCGGATTACATAGATGCCACATGCATTGTCCTTTATGCTTCTATTTAGCTCAGTTTGCATAATTGTGTAAAACACCAGTAAATATGAACTTCTGTACCCCCATTTAATTGCTATCCTAAATACGGTTTTCGTGGAGGGTCTACCTCGCACATCCTCCTCATGTGAACAAACCTCTTGCCATGCCAACCCATGCAATGCAGTGTTTATGGATGTGGCTAACATGTGACCATTCATCTCCTGTCAAAATGCTTACTTTTCGGTTAGCAAGTAAAATAGCACCAATAAAATGGCTTTGAGTTGTCATAAAAGCCATACAGATAACGGAAGTGCCATACAAGTATTGGATTTTATATGTTGGAAACCTTTCTTGAAAGTATCAGACCGAGACTGATCTATAAACCATGCAGGGAGCTGAAATAGGCACCTATCCGAGTTGGATCCAGACATTTTGATCAGACGGTGCACTTGTTCTGGAGAGGCACCATTTCTCCATAGAGAGAAGTCCAGTACGAGAGAACGAAAGAACGAAAATGGTACAGGATTGGCAACATAACCAAACCTTTCATAAGCCAGAGAGATTAAGCAAGACACAGATTAAGCTAGGTACAAAGCTTAATGAACATCCCACCACCTCCCTATAATTGTGTACAATATCCTTCCTTTGCACATTATGGTTGCAATTAGGCAAGGACAAGGTTTCTTTTACAGGCTGGGACACTTCCCTTTGCCTGGGTGTGAATGGCCATTACTGCATAGCGCATAGTATCCCTACATATTTTGCAAAATTACCACTTGGAACATGTTGTCTCACTTCAGTAACTGGTATCGAACTTGAAAATCTTCCATTAGGCTTGAAGCCACTGCACTGTCCAGCATGCGGAGAGGCATTCCAGGGTGTATTCTTTGGTAGCGCGCAAGAGTGTCTCGCATTCCATTAAATGGGCAGTTCGGGTAGCCACACCTGACCTTCTGCCTCGATAATTTTGCAGAGGACATATGCATTCCTCCAAATGCACTTTCAGGCACCAACGCACTGCACGGCCCTCACTGATCACCCGACAAACCAAACGCAGAATGGATTGTTATATAACAAAATGGAATGTTTTTGGGTGGTAGTGCGGCAATGAAACCATATGCGTGGGGTCTTAAGAAAAAAAATAAAAAAAAGGAAGGGTTTTTTTTTTAAATTTCCAAAAATTTTTTTTTTTATAACAAAATCATCTTTAACAACATGCTTGTTCATGTTTTATCGGTGAATACCTAGCATACCTTGTTTTGGGCCAAAGACTCGAGAGGTTGAAGGGACCATCACATTCTTCAATGTAGCGAAGCTTCCTGTGGGGGCATTCTAATTCCAAAAATCTACCCTCCCCCCGGTGATGTAGCGGCAGGTCTCGCGACAGGAAATCATCCGAGCCGCCGTCGACCGGGCTATCGCTGCTTAGTCAGCCGTGGTGCCAGCCGGCCGCCGAGGCCAAAGCCTAGTGTTACCCCTCCCCTCCGGTCAAGCTACCCCGGTACCCTGACGCGGCCGTCGCTGTCTGACGACATGACCTCAATAGACCACCACCGCCGTCGGCCGCCGCTGTCTGACTGATGGTGAAATGTCAGTGTCTGACGTTGGACGTGACCGTCATGGGTAACAAATGTTAAATAGCCTTTCTGGGAACCCTATGGGCAGGTGCGTGTACGTGTGTATGTATGGAGAAATGACAGGAGTATGACAGTATATGAATGGCATGACAGTTGTCTAGCAGAACAAGTGCAGTGAGTATAGCTGAGATGTAATGACAGTGAGATGACCGTAGTATGACTGTGGAGTGACAGGCCCTGTCACTATGGTAATGGGTTAGGCGTGTCTCGAGTGCAGTGTGTGTGTGTGGGATGACAGAGGTATGACAGATGTCATACCCCGTGGCCAATGTCTGTGTTGTCAGGTGTAGGACAGGTATGTATGATGCACGTGTGTCTAGTCTATATATGTGTGTATGATTTATGAATGTAGTGGAATATTGGGTGACTGCTGGATGAATGTTCATGTGTCTATGACATGTGAAATGTCAATTGGGCTGCAGCGCCCCGAATCTGCCGGCTGCTTGTATGCAGCGCGGTGCAGCTGGCGCGCTGAGGCAGCAGCTCTGGTGTCCGACGCCGGACCGGCGCGAGGCTGCCAAGACGCAGAGTCAGCAGTGATTCCCACAGAGGGACTGAGATTCAGAGCGACTCTGAGCTGACGTAGTCTGTCTCTGAGATAGAGACAGCGCGACCCGCCAGGCTGGTGTAGAGTGCATCGGGAACGCGTATTGTTCTCAACGGTTCCGAAGTCGCGTGACCGGAACACGTGCCCTGGCTTGGAGCCAAGGGCGGTGGCCCTGAGGTGAACTGGCGCGCGAGATAGAGAGATGCGTTCACTTGCCTCTGAGACGCGCAACCGAGCGGTCGTGAGCCTGGGCTCGACGGGCGGGCCGGCCGGGCTGGCTGGCCCGGCCCCACACTACGGTACTTGAGGTACGTGAGACTGACTGAAAATCGCTGCGTGACTGTTGGTGATGTAACCGCTTGAATACTTGGGAGAATAGCGTGATTGGAGACCGGTCAGTATGAGTTGGAGATCGTATGCGAAGCAGTTGTACCTGTCTGTGTCAAGATGAAGCTATAGTAATATCTCGTGGCCCGGTCCCACACTACGGTACCTGAGGTACGTGAGACTGACTGAAAATCGCTGCGTGACTGTTGGTGATGTAACCGCTTGAATACTTGGAAGAATAACGTGATTGGAGACCGGTCAGTATGAGCTGGAGATCGTATGTGAAGCAGTTGTACCTGTCTGTGTCAAGGTGAAGCTATAGTAATATCTCGTATATCACGCTGCACCATTAAAATCTGAAGCATTGTGGCCGTTTCACTGTTGACTAATTACACCATATAAAAGTGCTGGATTTTGAGGTGCCTGTCAAGAGATGGGGGCTCAGGGTATTTAATTAATACTCCCGGGGTTTTAAATATCGCAAACGTTGAGGTCCTGATTAGCTATCTACGTGCCAAGGAAGTTTGACTATTAGACATCTGAGGAAGAAAAATGTCTGATAAGCTCTGGGGAGCAAAACTTCCCTACATCAATGGGGTATCCAATCTTAACCATGGTACCAATCAGCTTATGTTTCCCTGGTATCCGACGAATCGGATTTTAGAATGGCCTGCGGTGAAAGTAATATACAAAGTGTGGTTTCCCCGGACTGTTGCTATCACAACGCGAGGTGATATCTCGAAACATTTTCTAATCAGAGGCGGATACAGGGGGTAGGAGAGCAGTGGAGACATGCATCCCCTCCGCATGGAAAGGTGACTCCCCTCCAGGAAGGCTCGAGTGCACCCGCCCATCTTCCGCTCCAGGGATTTATCAGCTAAAGGCTCCCCTCTCGGAGGAAAAGGCCGCCCCTAATACGAAAAGGCGCCACTTCAGCATGCTTGAGTGCACCTCTCCCGCGTTCAACGATTTTTCTGCCGAATGCGTCGTTCCGGGAACCTTCGCAATGTTGACCCTCCGATCAAATGGTGCTACTCCAGACAAGTGCCCCACTCCCTGACAATTTCTGGATCCACCCCTGCTAAAATTTTGCCAAGTTAATACAAGCAATTTTGGTAATCATCTTCACTTGCATGAAGCATCAATTTTAACACACTGGAGCCTGCTAACAAGGGTGTCGATTTTTGAAAAACATTGGGGGGGGGGCGAAATGCCAACGCACTAGATCCCCTCCCCCCACCCAACCAAAACTCATCGGATTTTGCCCACTATATTTTCAGATCTCAGAAATTCTGATTTTGTATTCGACAATGTGAATGTTTATGTTTATTCAGCATCCTCACCAACGGGGAAAATCGTCCAATAACTGGTGAAGTCACATAATTAAAAGAGCAGTGCACAGTCCATGTCAACATAACAACTCTGAGTAATAGCATGCGACTGCAGTGCCATATAGTGGGCTCGGATCTATCGTCACCGTCACCATCACTGTTACCCTGCCCCTCACTCCACACACCAACACACACCGGCTTAAATAAAAATACTTCAGCGATCAGATGCAAGTTAAAACACACCGGCCTTGATGGAGCATCAGAGCACAGCAGACCTGAACTGTAATGACGAGGGGTGAAAGTATTTCCTTGGTGCCTAACATTAGGGAGGGGCATTTTTACCTTTAGTACGCCACTGTGGTTGCTCAACGTGTTTTTTTCTGCAAATTGCACGATCGAGAGTAGAAAGGCCCTTCGGATAATTTTCTTTCGGGACCCATTCTGAATTTTCTGGTGCTCTGGTCGAGTCGATAGAGTCCCCTTGTGGTTTTTGTGGTGAAGTATGTTTTTTGTAAGCCCCCTGCAGGATATTTTTGGACCACGGTTTTTTTTGGACCCCGGCTTCGGGCTCTTGGTGCGTTTTTTTTTGGTGCCTCAACAGGTTTCTTTTCCGGCGTCCGACGACTTCTTATTTTGTGGATCCTTGACGCAATTTTTGTGTCCGCAGGGTGACATTCCGGGTATATATTGGTTGTTGGGAAGCCAGCTGCAACTTGTGGAGCTCCAGCGCGATGTTTTGGCCCCAGTGAGATTTTCAAGAGAAGCGGCGTGAAATTGTTTTGATCTAAGTGCGATTTTTTGGGCCCTGTGGTCACTTGTTGGGATCCCTTGCGCGAGTTTTGGTGGCTACGACACGTTTTTTGGGGCCCAACAAGTTTTGTGGGCTTTTGGAGCCATTGTTGAGATCCCAGATTGATTTTCCGTGTCTGGACTGTTTTTCATTTCCCCGGCTTCATTTGTTGGGTGATTTCAACGAGACTTTTAGAGCCCCGGCGGGACCTGTCATGCCTCTAGCGTGATTTTCAGGGGTCCGGGTGAGAATTCTTAGTACCCCAGTCTCAGCGTGATTTTCAGGAGGCCCCGGACCGACCGTTTGTGGCCCCCATCATGATTTTCTTAAACCCTGGCACGACGTTTTTTGCGGCCCCAGCGTGATTTTCCGGAGCCCAGGTGCAAACTTTTTGAGGCTCCAGCGTCATTATCAGGGGTCCCTGCGCTACTTCTGGGGGCCCCCAAAGTGATTTTTCTGAGCCCCGGTGCGATTTTTGGTGGACCGAGTGCGATTTTTAGGGAACATGGCGCTTTTTTTTTCCTGAGCTCGGCGGATTCTTGGGGGCCCCAAAACCTGTCAGGGAGGGAGACAACTGCCCACAATGCCCCATCCCCATTCGGTATGTCACTATGCCATGCAATGATGCAACATAAGAATCCAGGAATAGTTAATCTGTTTCATCACTGACATGTGGTTTCAACTCCCCAGTTCTCCAGACAGTTTGAGGAAAGTCAAACATCTGCTACGTGGATCAGCAAGGATGGATTATAAGGCAACAGGGGTACCATGGAATTCAGATCACAGTAGTTATGCTGCAATGCATACCTTCTTCCACAGGCTGCTTTGGAGATGGATGCGCTCCTGAAGTTTGGTCAGGGTTGGAGTTGGAGGTGGATGGAGCAACACTGTGAAGGACATAACATGTGGTTCAAAATACTTCTGGTTACATTAACAATACAGTGGATGAAGTAACATTTTCATGAATTGACTTTCTATGGTATTCTGAGTGAGTAGGACAATCAAGATGGGTTTCTGTGATATGCATTGTAGAAGCAATGTTACGATGCAGCTTTTGTACCCCAGTGGGAATGGTAAGGGTTCACTCATAAGTGAATTTGCAAACATACTGATATATCAGTTATCATCAATGCAGGGAGCTATATGATTAATATGGTCGATGTGCCCTAAAGCCCAAATAACTAAGTAACAATGCAGGGAAAATAACAGTTTGCACATAAATTAGCCATGATATATGGCATCATACTTCCCATGCTATTTAGAATAGTGAGCTTTATTTTATGTGCAAACATCAGTACATTATAAATGTTAATTAAACGTTACACACATCAGTTCCTTACAAGTGTCAGCAATACATTTCTTTTATGTGCTTTAAACATGATTCAAGAAAGCACTGTCATCGATTTTAAACTTCCAAATAGAGTGGGCCACCTGGTGTTTTTAATGCTATTTGAGTGAATTTGCTGTCTTGTTAGTGAACTGACCATCTATTCAGATATAAGTACTTTACCTTTGCTTACTTCTATCATGAAAATTTGTAATGTTCCAATACATTAGAAATCATCAGAATAACTTTTTGTCCACAAACCAGTGCATGTATGTATTTCTATGAATTTATCATATTTATTAACACAAGTGATGTAGATCTGATATGCAAATGTATCACTCAGAAAATGTTATCAGCACAGGATTTCATTCCTGAAAATATAGTACTTTCAACATGTTATTGCTCTTTGTGAAGCAATAAGTGGAATGCTCCCGTGCAGCATACAGACGGAGGTTCATAACGTGCAACAGGTAGCACACAAAGAGGTATTATTGCAGTCTATGATAACCACACGACAGGTTTTACACCCATTTTAACTCCACGAATCATTCAAAGGCGCTAGGTTTGGCCTAGTTACGTTAGGCTAGGCTTTTGTTGTAAGTTAGTAAATTTAAAAAAAAAATATTTTTCTTCAAAAACGGTTCAAGCTAGATTAGGTTATGTTAGGCTATTAAGTTGAAAATGTTTGAGAACAAAAAAAAATGTTTGGAAATTTGGCGTTAAAAAAATCATTTATTGGATGGAAGGCTAGGCTAGGTTAGATTAGGTTATGTTACGTTACATCTTTTTTTTATAATCTGAACATTATTTTGTATCCTATATTACTCAGATCCAAGCCCCTTTCTGGGTGTTCTTTTTCCTCACAATTGAAAAGTGTGCATCTGCAGAGGAAACGAGCGGTTACATCATGTTCAGCACATTAATAAACACTGCATTAAACAAGAAATTAAAAGAAGTCAGAG
>JAOTOM010004994.1:490000-492500 GCA_034440615.1 Ashinkailepas kermadecensis
ATCCATGTCTGTGAGCCAAAAATCATGTTTTCGGCGATTTGGTGACCTTTGACCTGACCCAAGGTCACGAAAGTGCAAACCGCACGCCTATGGCACACGGCCGAACGTTTGGTGAAGGTTTCACTAAGATCGACTGAGCGGTTGCCGAGATAATGCATGTCTGTGAGCCAAAAATCATGTTTTTCGCCGATTTGGTGACCTTTGACCTGACCCAAGATCAAGAAAGTGAAAACCGCACGCCTCTGGCACACGGCCGATCGTTTGGTGAAGGTTTCACTAAGATCATCCATGTCTGTGAGCCAAAAATCATGTTTTTCGGCGATTTGGTGACCTTTGACCTGACCCAAGGTCACGAAAGTGCAAACCGCACGCCTATGGCACACGGCCGAACGTTTGGTGAAGGTTTCACTAAGATCGACTGAGCGGTTGCCGAGATAATCTATGTCTGTGAGCCAAAAATCATGTTTTTCGCCGATTTGGTGACCTTTGACCTGACCCAAGGTCAGGAAAGTGAAAACCGCACGCCTCTGGCACACGGCCGATCGTTTGGTGAAGGTTTCACTAAGATCATCCATGTCTGTGAGCCAAAAATCATGTTTTTCGGCGATTTGGTGACCTTTGACCTGACCCAAGGTCACGAAGGTGCAAACCGCACGCCTATGGCACACGGCCGAACGTTTGGTGAAGGTTTTACTAAGATCGACTGAGCGGTTGCCAAGATAATCCATGTCTGTGAGCCAAAAATCATGTTTTTCGGCGATTTGGTGACCTTTGACCTGACCCAAGGTCATGAAAGTGCAAACCGCACGCCTCTGGCACACGGCCGATCGTTTGGTGAAGGTTTCACTAAGATCATCCATGTCTTTGAGCCAAAAATCATGTTTTTCGGCGATTTGGTGACATTTGACCTGACCCAAGGTCACGAAGGTGCAAACCGCACGCCTATGGCATACGGCCGAACGTTTGGTGAAGGTTTCACTAAGATCGACTGAGCGGTTCCGTTCCCCGGTACCGTTCCCTGGTCACGTTCCCCGGTCCTGGTCCCGGTCCCGTTCCTCAGTCCCGTTTCCCGGTCCCGTTCCCCTGTCCCATTCGCCGGTTTCGTTCCCCGGTCCCGTTCTCTGGGTCCCCTTCCCCGGTACTTTCGGTCCCCCATCATGTACGAATCCCCAATCACTTGCCCATTCCCGATCACCCTTCACCGTATCATCCCCAGTAACTGGTCCCCTTCACATATCCCCTGCACCAATCCCCTATCCCGGTTCGGTCCCCGTTGCCGGTCCCCTTCACATATCCCCTGCACCAATCCCCTATCCCGGTTCGGTCCCCGTTGCCGGTCCCCGTCGGCGGTCCCAGTTGCAGGTGGCCGCGGAATGTGAAAGACAGGTGGCACGCCACGGAATTGAACACGGTACATAAATATTAAAAGTCCAGCATCTTACCACGAGGCTAATCCCGACGGGCGCCGCGGCGACGAAATAGTCCGTATGTATTAGCTCATAAAAAATTATTCGATCCGGGTGCCGGGTTCAATTCTCGGCGTAGAAATGCCGACTTTTATGGGTCTCCAAGATTGCCGATTGCGGTCAAACTACTTGAAGCAGAGAAAATTTGAAGATACCGTGAGTATCAGAGTAACCTGCGCTATCCGTACGTGGTAATCTTGGCCGAAAATTGTCTGCGATAGGGACGGTAGTGAAGTGGAAAGGGAGCCGTTTTTACCGAGCGCATCATGTACCCAATCGGGTCACAATACCTCACCCCGGTTACACGACAGGTGTCGATGATGAACGTGAAAGTTGTAGTCGGTACATAGAGCCGAGTTATAGAAGCAACGGCATTGCTCCCATTTGCACCGTTTTCAAGCACCAGACCCAATCGTGAAAAACGTTGAAAACTGCCGCTTTTTATTTACACGGTGCCAGAGAGCGCACGTGCCACGTGCAGCAAATTTGTATGCACTGTTGAGCTTTGCCATCCTCTTGGCTACACGGGGGTGCTTGTTTCATGGCGATCCGCCCAGTGGTTGCCGAGCTATGCGGCGGACATTGGAGCCGTCCGGCGTACCGATATCGGTGAAAATCCGACGCCAAAAATGACACTTGACCGTGTTATTCCAATGAGAGCCGGTCGAATTGGCGTCATCCCGCTCTCCTGTCACTCAATCGTCCCTCGCGTGCCACACACCGGTCCGATCGCAGCGAAACTATCATCACCGGGTAGGCAACACTGCGGGCTTTCACGTGGTGTCAATCGCGGCCCAATAGACGCCAGGTGAACGCCGACACGTGTCAAAAACATGCGACGCATATTTTCTGTCGGTCCATTTCGATCCACGTGTTAAAGCAACGGAGGTTTGTGCACGTTTAAAGCTCGTGCCACGTGCTGCCCGCTGGCGCCACGGGGGGCAAAACTGGCAAAATACACTGCCTCCATCTGTTGTTTACAAATCGCAGAAAACGCCACCTTCGTACCTCTCACCGTTTTGCCTGTACCCGCT
>JAOTOM010004994.1:497500-585000 GCA_034440615.1 Ashinkailepas kermadecensis
TTTCAAGCACCAGACCCAATCGTGAAAAACGTTGAAAACTGCCGCTTTTTATTTACACGGTGCCAGAGAGCGCACGTGCCACGTGCAGCAAATTTGTATGCACTGTTGAGCTTTGCCATCCTCTTGGCTACACGGGGGTGCTTGTTTCATGGCGATCCGCCCAGTGGTTCCCGAGCTATGCGGCGGACATTGGAGCCGTCCGGCGTACCGATATCGGTGAAAATCCGACGCTAAAAATGACACTTGACCGTGTTATTCCAATGAGAGCCGGTCGAATTGGTGTCAACCCGATCTTCCGTCACTCAATCGTCCCTCGCGTGCCACACACGGGTCGGATCGCAGCGAAACCATCATCACCGGGTAGGCAACACTGCGGGCTTTCACGTGGTGTCAATCGCGGCCCAATAGACGCCAGGTGAACGCCGACACGTGTCAAAAATATGCGACGCATATTTTCTGTCGGTCCATTTCGATCCACGTGTTAAAGCAACGGAGGTTTGTGCACGTTTAAAGCTCGTGCCACGTGCTGCCCGCTGGCGCCACGGGGGCCAAACTGGCAAAATACACTGCCTCCATCTATTGTTTACAAATCGCAGAAAACGCCACCTTCGTACCTCTCACCGTTTAACCTGTACCCGTTGTCGAATAAATGTCCCTCGTGTTCTCATTTCACGGCCTGAGCCTATGGGGGACATTGTCGCGTGCCACGTGGCCCACGTTTGATCCACGTGTCTGAGATTACGGCACCGCGTGTAGGGCCGGCTGGCCATTTTCCACTGCAATGGTCGCTTTGTTGCCCCGTCTGGTTTGTCCGCTGCAGCCGTTTGTATTTTTCACGGCCTGAGCCTATGGGCGACATTTGCACGTGTCACGTGGCGCACGTGCGATCCACGAGTGTGAGATTTTGCCGCCAAGTACAGGGCCCGGCGGCCATATGTCACTGCATTTTTCACACCATTAACTCGCTCTGGTTTGCCCGCTGGCGCTATTTGAAATACACTCCCAGCCTGAGCCTATGGCGCACGTTTGCACGTCCCACATGGCACCCACGACACGCACGTGTGCCATTGCAACGCCAAAAGTTATCTTGCAAGCAGTCCCAGACGTGTTGCAAATTTCACCCATCCATCTTGAACGGTTTGGCCACACGGTCGTTTCCCGATCGTGACGTCGTCGTCGTCGTCAATAGGATTTCTGTAACTAGACTTTTATCTTCGGATGTTACGATTTTGGATGTTCTGAGGAATGTCCGTCACGATTTGTGGCTACTAGCACGATGCGCGCTAGTGTCTATCAAGTCTCTCCAGACACATTTGGTGATGGGCTTTGACCTTGTATAACTTACAAGCAGGTGGTTGTCACTTCCTGCAGCAGCCACAGGCCCATTTTTCTGAGCTGTGACATCACGAGTGCAATTGCCAGGCTGCGCCGAATTTCTCCATCGAATTTGGAATATGCCCGATTTCTGCTCGGGTGCGTCAGTAAATAAGCCTCGGTAAAGCGCCCACTGGCGGACCCAGGGAGGGGCTATTCCGGCCATGTCCCCCCCGAAGCGCTTAAGAGGGGGGGGGCATAGTGTCTTTTGCCCCCCCGAAACCAAGAGAAGTCAACTAAATTAAAATGCAGTAACCTTTGCCGATGTTAAAAATAGCGTCTGGATGAAAGAATATCCAATTTTGAAGGATTAAAAAAATTGTTTGGAAGCCAGTATGGTAGTATGGTAGATTCTGACACACATCGAGGGTTCCATGCTGCTCAAGTTCTGCTTACAGCAAGAGTTGACAAAATCGGATTCGCCAGTGTACACGAACGTTGACGTCGTACAAGACGTTGAACGTGAACGTGAACGTTTTGGTAAACAAGAACAAAAATCTGGTAACATAGGAACGGTGGAGGTAGGCTGGGGCTCCTACACAGGAAATTATGTTGTCAATTAGTATTTAATTTTAATTATTATTCTTTTAAAATGGGCCCATTTGCCAAATAGTGGTCTAAATCCGTTTTTTTAATACAAATAGTGGGAGAATGGGCACCCTCCAAATCCGTTCGACCCCTCCCCTGATGCAATTCCTAGGTACGCCACTGAGGAGGGGCAGGGGGCTGACGCCGAAAACCGAAAGCCCTCCCCCAAACCGGTGGGCTAGATCCGCCAGTGAATGCGCCGATAAACTATGTACCGCGTTGCCAGGGATTAAGGTTGCAGTTAGCACTGGCGGATCTAACCCACCGGTTGGGGGGGGGAACTTTCGGTTTTCGGCGTCAGCCCCCCCCAGTGGCCCATTGGATGCAATACCTAGGAATTGCATCAGGGGAGGGGTCGAACGGATTTGGAGGATGCCCCTTCTCCCACGTGTTTTGGTTGAATGCACCGGATTTCGACCACTATTTGGCAAAGGGGCCCATTTTAAAAATAATAATAAAAATAAAATAAAATAAAAATACATAATAATTGACAACATGATTTCCTGTGCAGGGGCCCCAGCCTACCTCCACCGTTTCTATGTTAGCGGATTTTTGTTCTTATTTACCAAAACGTTCACGCTCACGTTGAACGTCTTGTACCACGTCAACGTTCGTGCACGTGGACACTGGCGGATCCGATTTTGTCAACTCTTGCTGTAAGCAGAACTTGAGCAGCATGGAACCCTCGATGTGTGTCGGAATCTACTATGCTACTATGCTGGCTTCAAAACAACTATATTAAAAGAAAATCCTTTAAAATTAGAGATTCTTTCATCCCGACGCTATTTTTTTTACCTCGGCAAAAGTTACTGCAATTTTAATTCAGTTGACTTCTGTTGGTTTCGGGGGGGGGGGCAAAAGACACTATGCACCCCCTCCCCCTGTTAAGCGCTTCCCGGGGGTGGCCGGAATGGCCCCTCCCTGGATCCGCCAGTGGCAGTTAGCGTGCTCAATATGCGTGATGACACGCAGTAAGGTTCCTACCTAATTTAAAAATGCAAAATAATGCGGTTGAAAAAGCAAAGTTATTGGAGAGATAGGAACCCCCCACCTCTGGATCTCGAGTTTGAGTTCATACCTCTGCGCCACACGGTTAGGCGTAACCGCCCCCGAAGTTTCGGATGCGGGTTGGACAGTGTGCAAGAAAACTTTGACGCTATATACCACGATAGTTTCGATGGCTGGAGCAAAAGTGGTAGATAGATTGGTAAAAGAAAGCGAAGCGATCCCTCTTTCAGTGCCAGAATCATGCGAATTGGCGTAATATAATCCGATATATGTTTTTTTTCGGAAATCGCAACAGCTCCCTGTACAGCATAGGAATGGAGCTACATCGAACTGGTGACGTCACGATCCATCAGTCCGAAGCGTTCAAATCATCTAATGACTATACTTGATTATATGCCTTGCTTGCAAGGTTCGTTTGGAAAGTCTTGGAAGCTACGGTTTAGTAGTACCTTCCTATTAATTTCTTCAAGAATAGGAATTATAATACCGTGTGCATGCAGCTTCTTGATTGCTTTTGTATTGCATGGTATCATAAGCTGGCAGATATTTGGCTCACATGTGGCTCTTGGTGCAGGTCGAGACTGGGGTGCTGCTTTTCAATTTTGAATATTTGCTCCTTGTCATTGGGATATAGGTGGGTACCTAGGTGAATATCAAGCTTATAGTGCGATGAAAACTGCTGAAAATAAATATAGTTTGTGTATCCACAATCTCAATGAAAACAGAATGTTGTTGACAGGACTGGATTGTGTGCAAGTTTGACAATGACTGGAAATTGAATGGAATGAATCCAGTTCAAGCTCCATATGCACTGGCGGATCTAGCCCACCGGTTTGGGGGGGGGGGGCAACTTTCGGTTTACGGCGTCAGCCGTCAGAGGCTGACCAAACAATTATAACAAAATACCTTTAAAATTGGAGATTATTTCACCCGGAACGCTATTTTTTAACCTCAGCAAAGGTTACTGCATTTTAATTCAATTTACTTTTGTTGATTGTGGGGGGGGGGTCCAAAAGACACTATGGCCCCCCCTTTGAAGCGCTGGGGGTGGGGGGCATGGCCGGAATGACTCCCCCCCTGGATCCGCCAGTGTCCATATGCATGTGCTTTTGCCATTGGTCATGTGTGGAAGCATAATTATGACATTGTTAATTGTTGTCTAGTGGCTTTGCATATTTTTCAGACAATATGGTTTACAATGCATCATCGTCAGATAATTTCGACATTTTATGATGTAAATTGTGCTTGCAAAGTGGAGGGAAATCCAACTCCTTTGTTTTTCCACAATATTTTCAATTTAGCAGCAAAAGGTGGAGAGTCAATCCACTATCCAATCCAAATCTGTTTCATTTCAGTACAAAATGTGCTGATTGGCATCAACTAAGTTTTGTAAGTAGCATGGTGTTTTTCATTTTTTTTCCTTTAACTTTCTTCTCAGCATAAAAATAGCATAGGTTATTGGGGGGGGAAATCAACATTGAGGGGGCCAAGATCAATATTGGTGGGCATGGCCCCCACAAAAGGATACAACTCGACGCCCCTGATTACCATCAACTATTCGCAACATTTTATGATGTAAGTTGTCCTTCCACAGGGGAGGGAAATCCAGCTATTTTGTTGTTTTTTTCACTCAATTTTGAATTTTGTAGCAAAAGGTGGAGAGTCAGCCCACTATCTAATCCAAATCTGTTTCTTTTCAGTACAAAATGTGCTGGCTAACATCAACTACATTTTCTATGTACCATGGCCATGGTGTTTTTTGTTATTTTTTCCTTTAACTTTTTATCAGCATAAAAAGAGCATGGGTTATTGGGGGGGGCAAATCAACATTAGAGGGGGAGGGGCAAGATCAACATTGGTGGGGCCATGGCCCCCACAAAAGGATACAAATCGACGCCCCTGCCTGCTAATGTTCTCGCCAAGATTGTGCTACCAAGGAGTTGCACGTTATCAGGTTCATCTGCTACCCTTCATGGAGGGTAAGAGGGTCGTACATTTTTGCACCTCTGCCTGCCGCATTGCGCAGCCGGCAGATCGGCGCTCCATCGCGCCAACACAATGAAATGGATCACGAAATTTCCGCCCCCTTCGATTTTCTTCAGATGTTATGGATGTTTTGTATGTGGGTTAAACCATCACATGTATTTAATTCGGAAATTTTGATCTCCGGTCACTGATATAGAGGTCACTGATCGTTGGCCTGACGCCATTACACCACGAACTCAGGAGCCTGTGACTTCCGGAGTAGTTGTCCCAGAATTACGAAGGTAAATATACATGATAGGCACATGGCAGTACTTTGTTTTGGTGCAGAAAGCATACGTTCAATGACCTTTGACCTTGTCTGACCTTGAACTGAAAACGTAAAACTGGAATAGCAAACTACACGTGTCCTCATATGTTGTTCATTTTGGCACCTGATGTTGACCGAATAGTTCCTTTTGATCCCCGAAAAAAAATGGAGTGGCCCTCGGTAACTTTAGGAGAAAGCAGCAGTTGAATGATTTTGTGCATATCTGTGTGTACAAAATGCATTGCAATTGCTACATATCGTAGTGCGATTGGCGTCACACGATGAAACGCACCGTGCAAGGTATGTCGAACATGCCCATTCGGAAAATGAGCCTTAAGCTTACATCATTTACAAGATTAGTGACCTTTGACGTGACCTTAGCTAGCTAACAAGCTAGCTGGCATAGCTGTCAGAGGTAAAAAGATAAGCGTCACCATCCGAGGATTGGCAAGACATTAAGCGATGAGCAGCTCAGAACGTAAAGCCGTTGTACATGCAAGAGCATATCAGCCGCGAGATGCCTGGAAGGAAAGACTTTTTGTCTCCTATCGACGCTGAAGGAAGACGGAAACTTCGACAGAAGCGCTTAATGCTATGCAATCTGAGACAATCACAACAGTACTTTAAATGTGAAAATCCTGACGGCCATATTGGGTTATTCAAAATGTGCTGCACATCACCCATCGCAATGCGTACTCGCTGAGGCCAGCGGGACACCTTCGGTATGCATCTGTTCCTTCACCAAAATATTGAACTGATGATGCTCGCAGCTCCGCAAGCTTACCGGTGACGAAGAATTGGTGGTGTTCCAAAGCCATATGCATTGCTTATTAGTGATGCAGTGTAGCCCACCGTCGTTTGTATGTATATTTCGCCAGCGTGAAGTCTGCTCTGGGAGATAGAAGCTGGAATAGCGACTCCAGGACATGTTTCAGGAGCATGTGATCGAAAGCAGACAGTGAAAAATTGGGTCAGCACAGATGTGTCTATCCTGGGAACTGTCGAACAATCAATCAGTGAGTTTATCACTAGATTTAGTAAGAGCATCAGTCGCGTCCTGATTCAGGAGCCTTAAAACAACTATTTAGCCGAAGGACAAGGTCTGGTATTCGGTGCCTTTGCAGATAACTGCAGTTGTGCTATCCAGGATGAGCTACAACCATACCATTAGAACAATCAGCAAGTTGCTTCACACTCGTTGCATTGTACGCATGCTACATGGCAATATCGGAGTGCTTGGTCCATGGCACGGCAGCTCTCCGTCTCTTCCATAGGAGCTGATAAAGATTCTTGAGCAGAACTCAGTAAAAACAAAAAAACGAGGTATTTTACGTCCCACATGAGCGCGTTGGGCAACACACAAATATGGAAAGTGTGTACCCCCCCCTCCTGTTACCACTGCCGATTTCGGTGTGTCCGGCGAATAGCACTATTTTGTGGCAGGACATGGAAAGGACCCACTGGATAGAGGAGGGCGAGGGGCACTGAAAAGAGAATGGCTGTGAAAGCCAGCCTTCAGCTTTGATACAATAACCAGAAAGTAGCTCACAAACGATTTTACGAATCCGTGAGGCAGATTATTCCGTCCATACGTTCACATTTTACGGATCCGAATTGGAAAGACAAAAGCGCCATGCTCCGTGATAGATTTGATGCGGCTAAAACAACCATTGGAACACAAACTGTATGCTGCTCGCCGCGTGAATGTGGGACTCGTGCAGGTGGTCGAGTACTCGAGGAGACCTCGTGTTCGGCTTGAGTCCGTATTAAAGATACACACCGCTGACAAAGTGGTCCATATCCAACTTGTGAAGGGATACGTGACGGCGGCTACGACAGGTTCCGGTGGTTTGATCTAGTCACCTCCGTAGAATGAGAAGGCAAAGATGAATCCATAACCTTTCTTCACCCACATGGTCCACGATGTCTTCAGTATTCAGATGTTCTCATGGTAGACACTGTGCAGATCATCCGCCTGGTATAGGCCATCACAACGACAGGCGGTGTATACGTATCGAAAGAAGAGTAGAGAGAGTCAAGTGCAGGATTGAACACATACATCAGGAAGACGCGGAGTTAAGGTGCATAGACACCTGATATATACTGCATTTTGGCACATGGCCATGCTCATTCGAATATTATGCTAATGTGGTAGTTCTTTTGTGGAAAATGGTGCGGTTGGTCATAAGCATACGAACAAGTCAAGACACAAGAGGTGCTGGGTTATTCTTTTCTCCTAACAGTTACTCTAGGTAGAAATGTGTACTTATTTTGAACGACCGGACTCTTATAGCGCAAGTATTCAAAATTGTAGATAGAGTTTAGAGGGAATATGTCACGAGAAATATATATCGGAGATTATTACATGGCGGTCGGCTTTCCAAAATTGTCGAGAAATGTTTGTCTATCTGTCTGTATGTCTGTATGTGCTGCTTAAACCCATGCATGCTTAGACGGCCGGGCGGATTTCGCTCAAATTTTCTCAGGTGATAGGCCGGCTCTGCGGATTATGGTGTTGGTTTCGGGTCGCGCGAGTCACGTGAGCACGTGTCACGTGTCGTCAACGCAGATCATGTCGACATCAGCTAGCCAGGGCCACAACATATACCGCAAGTCGCACGAATATGGAACTTCGAGGAAACACGTGTCCGGTAGGGAACTGCGTACTTTTGTGGCCGGCGACCGGGTGTGCTGTACCGTGCGACCGTCAGGCCCGTGCACATTTTTGAGTTGAGACCTCCGGCCTGGAAGCGGCGCGTATTAGAGCTGTCAAATTTGGTGAATGCGTAACCCGACACTGGGGCTATTCGGGCATGTACAATTTGTAGGAGTAGGCGAAGCGTAGCGTCTGTCATGCGCTCAATATTCGCTCGACACCTCCAATTCTGTTTAACGTGGGGCTGGGATTCTTCCGATGGAAAACGTGACTGCCATATATTGGCGCCCGGCTCGACTCACATCGAGACCGGAGCATTAGCGGTGGACAACTTTATGGTGCTTTTCACCCCATGCCAAGCTATATCTTTATCAGGGTATGAAGCTCGCTCACTGATGGTATAACCTTGTCTCGGGAGGTCATTTTACACCCCCAAGGTCTTCCGCGGACAGTGAAAAACGGCGCGACAGCGCGCTGAAATTTTGCACGCATTTTCCCACATCAATTTGAATGTTGTGTGATAATTTTGAGGTCAGGTCATCTATGGTCAACGAGTTAGTCAAGGTCAAGTGAGGTCACCTCCAAAAAAGTTCAACCAGTTGTCAAGCTTGAACGGATAAAGGTACCTGGATGAAACTATCAGCATTTGCTTCCCTTTAGGGATGCAACAAAACGCACCAGAGGAATTTTGGATTATTTTTTCGTTTCTGATGACTTAATAGGTTGCATGTTTGCCCATTAGGTATAAATTCGAAGATTCTGGCTAATGTAAGCAAATTGTATGGGCAAGTTGACTTAGAACAACCATTCTCATACCGTTCTACCCATTGGACAAAAAGTTATAAAAAAACAAAAAACAATTTCTTAAAATAAGTCCAAAAAATAAAATGTTGATTTTTGGATGGGCAAACATTCTGTGACCATGGTCGATTTCGCTTTCCCTTTCCAAGTTCAAATAATTTATGTTTTTAAAATCCCCAAAATGGACTCCGCAGAGCCAAAACATGATGTTCGTCGTGATCCCATAGACCACCCAGTGACGTCACTTGTTGGGGAGAGGAGATTTTGGGGTGGTTTCGTGCCCTACTCGTCGAGCGCTTTCCCATAACACCACCTTATTTTCCTTGTAGCGCTTAGTTTGGAGATTATAGGGGGTATAAAAGGACTACCCATATACGGGGTGTGCACATGGAACATAGGCACATGGAACACATCAAATCAATCCCACCGACAAAAAGAGGTCATCCTCATTAGACTTAGAACTGGTTGCACAAAATTAACACAGCCTCAATTAGAGGGTGACCAATATACAACACCGCACTGCGACACCTGCAATACCACGTTAAGCATAGGCCACATCCTGCTAGACTGTAGTAGCTTTAGCTCTCAAAGACAACCACTTAAGGCATTCTGCCAAAGAGAGGGCATCACCCTATCGCTTCCATCGCTTCTCGGTGACAAGCACCCAGAACTCCTTCAATTGCTATTTGAATATCTGTATGCCACAAAAGTAGCAGGAGCACTGTAAGCACCACACCACCAACACTCACATGAATTCGCAATGCATGACCGCGAAACACTCGTAGGAAACACATAAATAGCCATCCCCGTATGGCGTCGGACGTCCATATGAGCCGATTTGCTTCTCAATTAGAAATAAATGGCTACCTAGCGGTTCCGTCGGAAGTAGATGAGCCGACCTGCTTTAGGAAAACATAAACAAAAAATAAGAATAAAAATTAGCATAACGTAAAACAACTACCCAGAGGAGCCATCGGACGTAGATGAGCTGATTTGCCTTGCAACTCATAACGTAAACGGCTACCCAGAGGTACAGCGGACGTAGAGGAGCCGAATTGCAAACCACCGTACTAACCCAACTGACAACCCTGCACGGCATGCCTAGACTAACCCACTACTAACAACTAATACTCGGCGGCCGGCGTGATAGGCGGTGTGGACAATTACCTCCTTGTTCGCACGGTAAAGATCCCTCGGTGCTCTTCGATAAGAGTAGGCTAAAGCCGGCACCCTGGCAAAATCAACTTCTCGCCACTCTCAAAACACCCCCACCCCCACCCAAACTACAAATTATTTTGTGGAGGAGTAAAGTTAAACTACACCATTTAGACGTCAGGGAGATGTCCCCAGCCCAGACCCTCGCCTTCAGCACCTAAAATATCACGCAAACTATAACGTGAAATTCCTTAACGTAAATGTCCACTTGCCTGCACATTGATCGCAAACGCTCGCTTTATAGACAGACATGTAACGTACTCGCTTTAAAGGCGGTGCAAATGACTTGTATGGTCCGGCACGCCTAAAAAAATAACTCCCCCCCCACGGGGTGTGCCGTTCTCACCGGAGAGACGGCGTGTTATTAAAGTAGCATATGTTGGTTATCTTCAATGCCTTTCTTAATTTATGTAAATTAAGGAGTATAGTTTCACACCATTCACAAGACACCACGGTTTACGGCTAAGAATATCTCATCTGAACAGACATCGAAGGTAGCATAGGTAGGGCATCTTGGGAAGCGTAGGAAGTTGCTGCCCAAACACGAATAATGATAAACATATCGCCTGACGAGTGTTCTGTTTTCAGTTCACAGATTTATCAGTCGGTGCCGCTCCTCTCTCAGTCACTATGCTAATTTGCATTCGGCGACGTGACAGCTATGGAGCAATGCCTGGATCTGGATCTGGATCGATGTCTGGATCTGATGAGTGCGTTAGCAACTGTGGTCGTCAACGTCGTCGAGATCGTCACCATGGAAACGGCCCAGAATGCTGAAATGACGATAAAATCGAGGTAACCAGTAATCTCTTCGGCAGTTCATCATTCGCCGGCATTCTATGAAGGTGTCTCTTCATTCGCATTCCAGTTTTCCGGCGGCATCAACGTGGCAATGTTCGGTGTGCTGGTGCAACAAATTTTAGGGGTAAGCAGCAAACTAGCAGCAGCGACCACTGTTAAGCCCACCATAGTAGGAGGCACGAAGTATCCTCTCCCCACCTCTCCTGTGGTGCTTTGTCTGCATCTCCTGAACATTGGGGGCGATAAGTCTGATGTCAAATTACCTTTCTTAACATTCTTTTGTGCGTAGGGTGCCAACTTTTGTACTCTACTTTGGTCTTAAATTGCTTCATAAACGAATTATGAGAGGAACCTTCGGACCATTTTCTCAGTTTTTGTCCCATTCCAGCTAATTCTAGTAGCTTTGGGGAACCAACTACACATCGCAATATTTGTTGCGGCCTTTTGTACCCTCTAATATCTCATCGCTGTTCACCAAACTTCGCAGCGAATGCTGAAAAGTCACTGGCCACATGACTTGAGAGTTCTTAGTTCATATGCTTCAGGTTTGTTCTTGGTGGGTAAGAAAGGAGGTAGGTTAAGTAATCATGAGCATTTGGGAACAAGTTAGAGAATCTCAAGTATATTTGGGTCAGCAGTTGTTGCAGGCGTCTTTGTGCTTGCATGTAATTATATGTATTTATATCATCATAAACAGCAACAGGCTCATTTGCCCAATTACTGATGCAGTTAGCGAATAAAACAGTTCAGTCCAAATGTCAGTCCCATTAAGTACAAATCACAATTAATATAATGAAGGCATCCATGAGGAGACATACATGACGAACATTTTCGTTTATGTCAGCTTGCGTTCCTTCGTTTGATTCAGTCAATCTATTCAAGATGGTGCCGGGAAATATTGCAGCACCTACAGTAAGTCTACTGGGTAGGCATTGGAAAGATTACAACTGACGTGCATACCAAGGGCAAATACAATAGACATGTATACCAGAGGTATGGCATGTGTTGAGTTTGATATTGGGATGCATAGAACCACTGAAATTGAGGATTTATTTTACATTACTTCCTTGATCATACGGAGGAAAATGTAGACTATTTTTGGAACATCGGAAAACATATTTTCGTCCGTGGCGACTCTAGGCGAGCTGTGTGATGAACATATATTTATATTTATATACTCACATTTCTATATATTCCTCATGTTACACCAATTCCATCAACAAATCATTATTTGCAGGCGCTTATATGATTTAATGCTAGTTTGAAATTAATTTGTTCATTAAGGACAACTCCAGGAGTGCATAACAGTCCTAAGTTCATTTTTCCAGCTGTAGGTACATACCACGACATAAATGCAGAAGCTTAGGCAAGCCTGAAGATTTTGTGGAATATTTTTGCAGTTTTAAAAGTTTGAATATATGTTGCTACCAAAGGCAGTACGGTAAAACGTTTGGGACGGATATTTCGGTTCAACTACCCGCTTTTAGAACTCAGCCAGTTTAGTTTGAGTGCATCGGATTGCGCATGCAACTCCCACCTGGATGTCCGTGTTTGGTAAGACTCCTCTGAAAAACAAATTTTCACGAAGGAAGTACCCTTCCCGAAAGTGCCCAAATTAGACACGAATGTATTCATCATGGGACTCGCTAGAATGCTGATATTTGATAACCACTATCTTCATTTCTGAAAATCACCTGTCTCTGAAGTCTGAGCTATCGTTGCTGAGGGCGATGCAACTCTGTGAAAACTGGATACAGCACCAGCGCGGAAAACGTCTTACGATAATTCGTCAACTTTGCATAAACTGGACTCGCCTGTGCGTCTTTAAATAACAAATCAAATGAACTTGCCCCCATTTGCGCCGGAAGACCTTTTCATTGGCTGTATAATGGCGTCGAGTGTGATAAAATTACTTACGAAATATAGAACCGGTGAAGTCTGATATCCTATGATATCTGATATCCTCAGCCTTCTCAATTTCCTCGGTCCCTGTATCTGCTTCGATCAAAACTTTCGAAGTTATGTTGCATGCAAATGTCAAATTTCTCGCAATGAACCGATTGCCGTCATCTGCGGGAATGTCAGCCTGCAAGTTTTTCAAGCTCAGGAAGAGCAACATAGGTGCCCTCACCTCCCTCTAGATACTTCGTGGCCGATCGAAACCCTCCAGTAATAAGGTCAATTCGGTGAAGTACATTGCATGGAGAATGCGTAGACACCAACATTCATCGAATATGATATTCTTACGTACTTCTAGCAGGCTCACAGAGGCGCAGGTTTGCATCCCTGTAATATTACCATTACACTACATAGCATGGCATAAGCTGAAATTAATGCATGTTTTGGTGTTTTCTCTGCAACATAACATGTCGCCCAGTACGCATCTCCCCTTTCATATTAAATACATTGTATTAATGTGTTGAACGCAAACTCTCGAAGGTGTAGCATTTTAAGGAATGTTAATTACGAGCGATGGCGACACCGAAACAAATCTACTTCCACGACTATACAACATAAGCCCATCTGAGCGGCTTGGCCGGGCCTGATGGTCAAGCTTTTGACACCTTAATAACGTTATTGTTCCAACGTTTTAAACCCTAACTCCGTCACTGAGGTTTAAACCGCTCGATGAATTTGGATTTTTTGCATCTTATACCACCAGATTTTCTTTTCGTTTGATTTTCCCCTTTTCCCCTTTTTCTGTTTTTCTTTTTGCGCACGCTTTCTGCTTAATCCGATATTTTATGGCGCAACATAATCAGTGCCGGTTCAGTGGGAACCCTCTCAAGGCTCAGGGCCAGGCGACTGGCCGCCTGTCACGTGGCTATGCCGTCATGCCGTGTGACGACCTCGCACACCCCGCGGCCGGCGGCCGGTGTCTGTCTGATGGAGGATGCCGCACTGAGCGGTAGTACATACGTAAACTCATGGGGAAGGCTGTGAGACACAAGGACCGAGTCACAGCGTAGTGACTATGCTAATTCAACAATTAGGTAAAGTGCATTGAAGTTGGAGACACGTGCACCTTGATGGACAGCTGAACTCAATTTCAACAAAATTGCAGCGAATTTCGGCTGATACAGATTTGTTTTCAGTGCACGTGTGTCAATGTCAGGCACCATTTCCGCAATCCAGCTCTGCTGCCGAACATAGAGCACGCATTCCAAAGTTCCACTGTTCCACGGTTACGAATTGCAAAAGTAGAGTTTAATCGTTTTCGAAATTCTCCAAATTTCGCAAACAGTGAATATAATGCGGTGAATCTCTTTTCGGGCTGCCAAGGCAGTTCAGTTGCGGTTGATCCACGCGTTCCCTGTCGCGATAAGGTGCCCGAGTCTTGCCTGTGACGGGAGAGCTGCACATCCAGCCTCTTGTCCTCGCTCGTCCAGCGCCCCTAATGACGCCTTGTGTTGGTCGTATATCAGCACGGGATGATCCAGCACCAATTAGAGGTACTGGATAAGCTAAAACAAGCGGTGGGCTATAGGAACTACGTACTGCTACAGGCAGGTACAGAATCACTACATGGCCGTGGTGAAAACGCTTTGGCTGCACACACACCTGCAGTCGCACTTGGAAAATATAGATTGATAAAGCAATGACTAAACTCTTCGCATCAGTGAGCACGGTTTGGAAAGTAATTATGCAGAATGGCTAAATCAGATCAATTTGCGTCAGATAACACGTGATCAGGTCAGCTAAAATCAAAGGTGGGCCAGTAAATGTCATGTCGTACGACTCATGCGACGAGGAAACCCAATTCGGGCATGACTTCGCGAGGAACAGCAACATTCGGTTTATGATAGCATGGCTTAGAATGCACATACTTGTTCTAACCTTATGCCTTCGGCAATTTGAGATATTCAAAGCCTTAATGTTTATGACAGCATTTTGAACATTTTCTTGATGAAAAAGCACCTAAAATTAAATTATCCCCTCGCAATGCGGTTACATCAGGAGGAAATTGATATAACACAAGGACTTGAACCGGAAGTTCAGTTCAATTCAGCAACCTTCAATCTAATAACAACATTGAGATAAGGAGTTGGTCATCTTGACAAAAGAACGGCATGAACTGAGTTTGGCGTCGATATGTTGCAAGGACTAAGAATGACGGCATTGATGAGGTTACAAGATTACTCTATTTAATCTGTCCCAGGTCCATGATATATGATGACCTTGACCTGAAATTTGTACAAGACATGCAGGACAGATGCATAAGAAGTACTACAAGTTTTGTATCTCTGCATCCACACATTCGGCTTTTATTCCGGAACCACATGCAGGGGCTCTCGAGAGTACCCTTGACAAGGCGAGACAAGGTTAGGAACTATAAAGGGCAGAGGGCTAAGAGCAATAGTGTCCTTTGGCTGGGATGTTTTCTTGCTCCCTGCACAATCATATATTTTTTCTGCAAGTTTTGTGTTTTAGTGTTCCTTAGTGCTAGAAGTCAATCTTGGCCCACTGGAGGATCCAGACGATCTTTTAACTCGTTTGCTGAGCTACCTAAAAAGCAATCCTCGCGAATATCTATTGTTAAAAAACAAAACAAAAATGTGTGGTTAGTCGCCTTGTACACTCGGTTTCGGTGGGATGTTCGGGGGTACCCTTAGCATGGCTGGCTCACTAGGAACGTAGGCTGTGACGCTGCACACCAAAAATTACTGGTAGGCTGCGCCGTTTCACAGTTATGAGTTGCGTGACAGCCTACCAGCTCCGCCACCGGCCAGCGTCCGAGCCATAGGAATTCGCGTTTGTGGTCGCCACGCGACCATTTGCCCTGCAGCCATGCAGTGGTAAACACGGGTCTTCCCTGTTCCCGCCTTGCATTCCTCTGTCGGCGAAACAACATTGGCAGTTAAACGAGCAGGTTACTGGACTTCTGTCGATAAGCAACAATTGATAGCTGCGGATTTCTGACTGCAGCAACACAGAATGAGCAGGAAAGGTTGGAAAAAGCTCAGTTGCAAAGATGTAGCGAAAGGAGATGGGAGTTTTATAATGTCAATGAAGTATTCTCTGGCCCCAAAATAAGAATAGAATGTCCAACATTTATACGTTTTAGAAATGTAGTTCGAACTCTTGCTGGGGTGGCTTTATGAACCAGGATCCAATTGCTAAGAATAGCTGGTTTTGTGAACCCTGGCCATGATTCCATGACTTACAGTTTTACAGTCTAAATTTGGCAAAGCGCTTCACGTGCCGTCAATACACCGACACGGCGACCCCGGCAGCTCGCTCTCGACCTTATCGTGCCAATTGCCAACTGACCCTCCCAGCCGGGGATTAAAAGCGAGCACGCGAAGCGACTCGAACCCAGCATTGTCAGGACAGCGGAGACGGGTGCACGACAGCGCTCTAGCCAACTAAGCTACCGAGGTGGCAAGTCACAGGGAGGCACTTGCTTGCTTGATTCAGATTCATTGGCAAGTCAATTAGGTACTTGAAAAAAAACATCTACTTCATTGAGAATCACATGTTTTAGGGCGCAAGGAATGTGTTGCATGATATCATATTATTTATTGCATATGTTGTGCACTGTACTGCAAGCGACATATTCATAATTCCGTGGGGATAAAGTATTTCTTCACGCTGATACCATCCAACTATTTTACCATACACAGATTTTACTTTATATTGCTTCATGTAAAGTAAAATCTTTGTATGGTAAAATAGTTGGATGGCATCAGCGTGAAGAAATACTTTATTTCGACGGAATTTTGAATATGTCGCTTGCAGTACAGTGCACAACATATACAATAAATAATATGATATCATGCAACACATTCCTTGCGCCCTAAAACATGTGATTCTCAATGAAGTAGATGCAATTTAATCAAGTAACTAATTGACTTGTCAATGAATCTGAATTAAGCAAGCAAGTGCCTCCCTGTGGCTTGCCGCCTTGGTAGCTTAGTTGGCTAGAGCGCTGTCGTGCACCCGTCTCCGCTGTCCTGGCAATGCTGGGTTCGAGTCGCTTCGCGTGCTCGCTTTTAGTTCCCGGCTGGGAGGGTCAGTTGGCAATTGGCACGATAAGGTCGAGAGCGAGCTACCTGGCTCGCCGTGTCGGTGTATTGACGGCACGTGAAGCGCTTTGCCAAATTTAGACAGTACAACTGTAATTCATGGAATCATGGCCAGGGTTCACTAAACCAGCTCTTCTTAGCAATTTGATCCTGGTTCATAAAGTCATCCGAGCAAGAGTTCGAACTACATTTCTAAAACGCATAAACGTTGGACATTCTATTATTATTTTGGGGCCAGAGAATACTTCATTGACATCATAAACCTCCCATCTCCTTTCACTACATCTTTGCAACTGAGCTTTTTCCAACCTTTCCTGCTCATTCTGTGTTGCTGCAGTCAGAAATCCGCAGCTATCAATTGTTGCTTATCGACAGAAGTCCAGTAACCTGCTCGTTTAACTGCCAATGTTGTTTCGCTGACAGAGGAATGCAAGGCGGGAACAGGGAAGACCCGTGTTTACCACTGCATGGCTGCAGGGCAAATGGTCGCGTGACGGCCACAAACGCGAATTCCTATGGCTCGGACGCTAGCCGGTGGCGAAGCTGGTAGGCTGTCACGCAACTCATAACTGTGAAACGGCGCAGCCTACCGGTAATTTTTGGTGTACAGCGTCACAGCCTACGTTCCTAGTGAGCCAGCCATGCTAAGGGTACCCCGAACATCCTACCGAAACTGAGTGTACCAGTTATTCAACAATATTATTATTTATCTGTATTGTTTTAGCAAATTGCCTTGCTGGCACGAACCTCAATCTCCATATCGAAACTCTAGAACAAACACAAGTTGGCACCATACTTCATTTCATTTCTTTTAGTAAGGACATTAACCTAAATGATGACCTTTTATCCCCAGTTCGATGCCAATATTCAAAATGCGTTTTATCCATAAAATGCATATGAAACGATATTCGATGTTTGGAATAATATGTTATAAAATTGAAAATGTAGGTGGTTGGCCTAATCTAATAGGTCAACAGATGACCTACCACAGCAAAATGGCGCACGCATAGGTAGCGAGATTCGTCACCAGGACGTCTGTATTTGTTCTATGAGTTAGTCTAAACCATGCATAAGAAAAATATTAGTGTCACTTTAGTGGCATCGAGTATTTCCACATTCGCATGCAAATGGAAAATCCGATGCATTTTGAGGAGAGAACTTCGACTTCAGTGAATGACATTACCGGTCGGAACTTCCGAAGATTGCGTGACAAATGCTATGTTCAACATCAAGCGACAATTGGAGTGGCTGGTAATGCCCAATACTTCTGGCATGCATTAGGGCATCCTAATGTACATACGCTCTGCCTGACTAGCATCGACATCCTCACAGCCACATCGCCACGTGCGGCAGGCTGACCTCTCCTAGGCCGAGCCGTGTGGCTGAAGCGTCACCCTAAGCCACTCCAACGACTCGTGACTTCTTCTTCCAGATCATAGCAGTAGCTGATGACGCCGGGGTGACAGTTTCTGAAAATACATTTGTGCTGTGTGCCTGTAATCCTGCCACACACTTTCTTCCTTTCGCTCCAAATTTCGTTTTCTCCCGGCATGGTCGTCTACAGCCGCGATACCTACGATGACACTTGTCAAAGCGGAGGAGTCTGCTTGACTCCTGGAGTCGAGGATTTGAACCCTAAAGTAAAATGTACAACCAGAGAAGGAAGTCAAACATCAATTACTTGCTCCCCCCCAGATTAAGCAATGTGACTCGTTCAGTGGATATCATGGCTCCTGACATGACACGCTGCCTGAAATAGACTCCCGTATGAGGAGCCACTTGCCACGCCAATGTTTGAGCAGTCTCCTTATAGAGTTTACACCAATGAAGGGTGTCACTATTATCCATGCAAGTGTCATTTGGGGAGTCAAATGCATCGTAATCGTAATTGTGGGGAGTAATGGCGCACGCATAGTGCCACTCCTCGTGCGTGGGACTTTTTGTGTAGCTCTCCTCAGGGGTGCGAAGCTGTTTTTGTTGTTGTGTTAACATGGGTTGGTGCAAGTGTTTCAGGACATCATCATTTGAGCAATGCATCAGATCAAGTTTTTGCCGTTCATACCGAACTCAATGTTGTACAATGGCTATGTAAGGGCGTACAATGGCGTGCTATGAACTTCTTCCAAGAAGACGGGTAAAGCAATAATTGAGTTCAATTTCAGCCCGTTGGCGTTCTTGAGTGCATTTCTGGTAATGCAGTCATCTAAGGTAGTAATATTAGCGACGTCATTTTGCTTCGGGAAGATCACCCTTAGAAAGATCTGGTGCTGATTTGTGACCCGAACTAACCATCGGTTCTGCTAACTCTTTTGCAGGTTTCTTACGGCACATGACAACCAGTCGACATCACCTGGCGGCACTCCCCCACCTGGAGACATGTCGACCCCATCTGGTGATATGTCGATTTCACGCAGCATTCTGTCCTACGCAGGCCAGCGTGTGCCACTTGCCTCCGTCATTGTCAGCATAGTCGGCGCACTCACCTCTCTGGTGCCGGTGGTTGCGTTTGCATGCAACAAGCGACTACACAAGCGAGTCATATTCCAGACCATCACCAACCTGGCGCTGGTTCACCACCTGACGCTGCTGCTGAGCGCGTTCGTCATCGTCTTCAACTACCAGGACGTCGTGGTGTCGGCCGTCGCCTGCAGCATCATGCAGGGCACCCGGCTGGGCACCGTCATGGCCGACCTCAGCGCGCTGCTGTGCATCGCTGGCGAACGGTACCTGGCTATCATCCATGGCCTGCGCTACAACAGCCTGCTGACCGACGCGCGCCGCCGACTGCTGCTCATCCTTCCCTGGCTCGTGCTCTTGGTGGCCAGCGTGCTGTTCGGTGGAGCCCTACAGCGTTCCCTGGCTGATTGGGGCGCCGACCTCCGTCGCTGCCGTATTCTGAAGACAGTGCCCCCATTGGTGCTGGTCGTCATGTCTTCAATCTCCCTGCTGGCATACCTTATCATTAGCGGCGTGCACCTTGTTGTATCCTACGTCGGCTTGCGTCACCGGCGCGAAATTCGGTTGCAGCGGATGGCCCTCGGCCGGCCGGTCAAGCAGTCGCAGAATCTGAAGTCTTACTGGGCAGTGCTAAAAGTATCCATCGTCAGCGTGGTGTTTTCAGCTCCAGTCACCATACTATTCATTCTCGAGTATGCCGGCTGGGATGTGCCCAACGCTGTCGTCCGGCTGTTTGGTCTGCTGGCGCTCCTGCGACTGGCCTTCGACGGCATTATGTTCGGCTACTTCAATAACGAGATCTGGGATACGCACTGTGCCTTCTGTCGAAGGCTGCGGCAGGCTCTGTCTTCTGTCCGTGGCAGGCTCTGGCAGGCTCTGCCTTCTGTCGAAGGCTGTCGCTCCAGAGGGTCGGCAAGGACAGGACGGCCGCCAGGGAATGTCGACGCGTGCCAGCAAGCAGAACTCCGGCACGGAAGATGCGACAACTGCATTGGCACGCATGTGAGGCGGCTGTTTACGATGTTGCACAGGAAGCCGTGCACGGTCACATCGGAGGGTGGTGTCCCTGCCGTCGACCTGCCAGGGCCTATCCAGCAGACGGCTCAATCTGCCAGCGCCAGATCACGTGCGGTTCTGCATCCATCTCTTGAAGACACCTCAACAGCGGGTCTCCGAATGGGCGAAAGGCGCCGACCGGTGATCAGTGTCGTCTGTGTTGACTTGGATTAAGTGTGACTGAGCCGCACAGTCGGTCGGCACGAGCTGCGTGTGCCGTTCTGGGGCGGCGCAAACTCAGCAGATGAGTTCTGCTCTTGCCGCCCAGACTCGCAAGCTAGTCACGACTTTGCTGAGCATGTGCCAGATGCTAATTCGCTATGTCAGTTATACGTTTTTAACCCAGATGGAATAGAAAAAGTAGTGCAACTGGAACTGTAAGGTGTCAGATAAAATAAGTTTGCATTTTGTCTTGACATGAAGCGATGAGCGAAAAACTGGATAGAACTAAGACTGTCGACAAATTTTGAGAACACATTTCGATTACTCATGTGCTACTGTTTGTACTCCTCTAGAAGAATGTTGTACCCTTTGTAGCTCGTACACCGTGTAGGGCATAAAAAAATCACTTCATTTTGGTGAAATCACTAATGTAGGCCTTCAGTTATATGTATATATATATATTATATATATATATATATATATATATATATATATATATATATATATATATATATATATATATATATATATATATATATATATATATATATATATATATATATTGATACATATATATATATGTATGCTATATATATACATATATATATATATATATATATATATATATATATATATATATATATATATATATATATATATATATATATATATATATATATCAATATTTGGCGCATCTTTGCAAGTAACAGAGCATCAACTGGGTTCCTCCAATGTGAGTACTCAAACCGTTTTTGGTCCTTGCTTACTTTTTCCTGAAATTATAGTAACTTGCTGTTTGTCTGTACCTATACTGGAGGTGCATACTACTACACTTCAGAATCAAGGGGAAAGAGGAGTATACAGGAAGTGTTCACGTCCCTTTCGGCGGAAAATCTTATGCTGTGTATGCAATATTCGTGCAATTTTTGCTTCATTTCAGCTTTTCGCTAGCATCGTATTCATGCAAAATTATCTACGAAATTATCCGCTCTCACCAAATATTTCGCATACGTATGACCACCACGGGGATAGTGCGCACGCGTGTCCACCTATACTTCACCTAGTCAATAAAAGCTTCAACCTTTACAAAGAGAAGGGAAGGTGGTTTCATCCCACCCAGCAAAAGTCCGTGATCAGGAGTATAGCCTCAAATAAATCATCATAATGATCTAGCACTGCTAAGCCTGACCTGATCCAACACACATTGTATATGCTGGCTCGTGGGTTCAGTAGCTTCGGGGACGGATCCAGAAGCTTGGCTTGAGAATGGGCGGTTAAAAATTGCAGATTTCGAAAGATCCATCAGATTGGAGGAGCTAACACTTTTCGGGCCTGTTGAAGGCAATATTGCTCTAATAAAATGGCACTGCGTGTAAAGAAAATATACGACCTTCAATATACCAGGAGGTGCTGAGTTGACATAAAAAATGACGATAAAGATTATACTTTATTACTCAACGTTTCGGCCAGAGGCCATCGTCAGGAGTGATGAAAAAAGCTCAAGCTTAAAAAATTGAAAAAAAGCACGCGGGAGAAAAAGCGTGCAAAAAGACACCTGGAATGCAGAAAAGCCTCCTCAGTGGTGCATACACTCACAAAAACTCCAAACCAAAAACAAACTATGTCAAGAAGGAATCCTCCGAGGAAGCCCGAGCCCATGGTCCATATACATATCGATGCATACACTCATGCACATATATAGACATATATCCAATATAACGCGTAATACATACTATATATAATTTATGTTTATGTAATTTTATGTGATATACCAAGACGTCGTTTGCGTGTTTAGTTGCGGCCGTAGATTACGTGTATGTAGAGATTCGAGGACCTTCAGATCAGCGTTGTCCCTGGCTGTTGCTAGAATTTCTACTTTGAAGTTTGTGTTAGTGTCTTTGTGTTCCATGTTAGAATGTTTGTCGATCATGTGTTCGCCTAAAGGTGTGTATGCTCTCCGAAGTCTGGCATCTCCCAAGTGCTCATTGCACCTGTCCCTAATGCTACGTTTGGTTTCACCGACATAAAATGTTCCAAGATAGCGTTGTATTAAACTAATAAAATGAGGTTCATTATCAGGTATCACATCATCATCAAATCATGAATAATGAAATGTATTGCATTAAAATGAAATTTTGATGAAAAATATGGGCAAAAATCGATATATTTGGGTCACGGGCCATTTGGCTCCTGGATCGGCCCCCGGGCCTATTCAATGTGCTAATATGTGTAATGTGCTTACTGTGTTAATAATTGTAATACACTAATGGATCAATGTGATAAACCTGTAAACAATGTACGGGCTGAACAGAACATTCGAGGGGCTTAAACCTCTCCAGAGATATAGTGAAATTATAAATGCAGATAATGGTCAGTAACGTGCCACGGTTTCTTTTATATCCGAAGTAGAACACTAGCACGTTGTTAGAGTAAGGTCATATGCAGAGGTCAAGAAAGTTGCCAACTTGCCTACGCTGGTAGGTAGCAAGATTGGCCCTCAATATCTCACTCAAGTAGCAATTTATCCATGACGTATTGAAAAAAAAAAGAAGTGACTGGTCACGAATGCTTTCCGCAAAAACTAGTTTTGTAACGAACAGAAGACATCCAGATTATGAAATATCACTGACCAAAAGGCTGCTACAGTATTGAGCGATACTGCATCACCCCATGGGTTTGCCCATGACATCGGTGGTTGCTTAATTAATACAGTACTATTTTGGTACTGAGTATCCGTTTACGAACCATATTATTCCAAGACCAATCTCTATGTCATTGTATATAGAAGGATGAATCGCCAACGCTTACTTCACCAGGTAACAAGTGCTGGTAACCTTGATTGTGTTATTGGGCATGATATGCACATAAAAAAACATGTATTGCACATGATAATACATTTCTAGACCTTTAAATAATAAATTAAACTATAATTAGTTGATTTATGGTCATATCAATGAAAAACTAGCAGCAGACACACCCCAAAAGAACCATAGTCCAGGAACAAATAACGCCAACGCGACCGCCAACGTCTGGGTAACGTGTTACTTGAGTTACAATTATGGAGTAGAGCAGGTGGCGTTGCGAACAAGTGAGGAGCTAAAAAGGTGGCAGCACCGTCGCTCACAAGGAACAATATCATTTAAGCCGGACCCAGGTAGCAAAAAGTGCATGTTTTGTTCTCGTAGGTAGCAGTCTAGAAACATTCTTGACCTCTGGTCATATGTCGTGTAACGCCTAATCTCGTGATGTGCTAAATAAACATTGTAAAAATGAACCGCAGTATTGCAACTGGCCCGCGCTCAATGGAGATGGGAATGGACACAGGTGAATACAAATGACGGGACATTTTGTGATTTTAGCGAGCTATGTCTGTAAATGTATCGTGTCCAGTAGTAGCCTACTCTTTCCATTGCTTTATGCAGTGATAAGTGCCCTCATTTCCCGTGGAAGAATCATCTAAATGTTAAGGGCATTAGACTCTGAATTCCGCATAAAAGTGACATGACTATATTTGTCCGGCCTTTGTGTGTTCTATGAAATCTTGAACGAATTGTTCGGCAAGAGACCGGTGCCCAAATTTGTGTGACCTGTTTTGTCATGTATGGCATCAAGAAGCTAGGAGAAATTCGGCATCCGGATCACGAAATTGTGAACCATATAAAAATAGGTGGTGCAACAGTTTGTTGAGTTGCTCAGTGCTGATAGCAGCTACCAGACGGATCCAAAACAGGGGAAAATGCATGGGCGCTGCTAAGTACTACATTCATATAATTAGATGAGGGTCGTAGCTTTCCATCTATTTGCGCGCGTGCATGCACCCACGATCAAATGTGTGCATCCACAAGCCAATTTGTGCACCCACCACACCGGGGCTCGAGATCGTTCACGAAGCCAAGATCGTTCACAAGTCCATATTTTCAACACATATTTTCAGATTGAACAGGGAAAATGACAAGTTAGCATTACAAGAGGGGTCCAGATCACCACTGTAACCAGGGGGTCCAGATCACCCGAGCCACCCGGGATCACCAGTCATGCGCAACACATGCAAGTAATTTGCGGAGCGCACCCACGCTTCCTCCCTACACAACGGACTTATTTGTCATCCCCCCCCCCCCCGGCATTGCTTCAAAGGTCCTACAACATTGCCAATCATATAACATGCAACCATCGGGTTTTGTTTGACATGACACCCTTGAACTAAGCGAGAAGTCAGGGACAGAGTCAAGAGGAGACGCCCGGGTCCTTCCTCATCCCACCACACTTGGGACACGGAAGTCCCCCTAAGAAGGCAAGTCCTCCTGTGAGTGCAAGGGTGGCTCCTTTTCATGGCCTGACACCATACTCCCGGGCGGAGGAGTCCCCCAAAACACTAGGATGAAGGTCCCATCACAGCATGATTACCCGCCCCCCCCCACACCCGGCTGTATTTTGGGCTGAACCGTCTATCGCAAAGACGCTTATATAAGGAACTGGCTTGAGTCATACGTGATCAATGAATGTGATTCGTCCAGATAATAAAGGGAACATTATCCACAAATGTTCGTAAACCGTCGAGTCATAAGTACAACAACGAAAAACTGCATGAGGTGATGTGCTGTTGTGCTGTGTCGCGAAGTTATGCAAATCGATTGCGAGGTCAAGAGCCGCATTTCGAAATAAGGGCACAAACACGGATTGCAAAACTTCCAACTGCGACAAAATCATAGCACATAGGACTAAATGTGCGGCATGGAGTTCATCCCAACACATTTCTTGGTGATCCACAAGTACAGGTTTCCATCAAGGTGAAATGATTGCATTTCAGACAGCATTCGGTCGTTAGCTGTCGCCCTGATAGGCCGCTCGCACCGCACGCCCGCCACCTCGCGCGGGTTAGAGAAGGGCTCGTTCGCTCGGTTTCTTTCACCTGAGTTATTACGTATTTTTCATTTAGTAGTGGGGTAACACCCGTCGCCTTTTTCTTTTTACTCTTCATTTCGACTGGGGTGACACTCATCACGCCCCGTGCTTTTCGTCGTCGTATTTTTGTTCCCTGTGTTTCTGTATGTTCTTTGTGTTTGTGTAGATTCCGCTAGGTAGGGATTCCCCACGGTAGGGGAAACGCAACAAGGACCTCGACCCCAGCTCGCCTCCGGACTACGAATCAGCATTTCCTCCAATGGCTATACCGGATGATCATCACGCGACCTCGGACCTTGCCCCTGATGCTCCTTCTCTGGATACCACCCCTGATGACCCACACAGCACTGTTCTTTTGGATGACGCCGTGGAAGCTCTTTGTGCCTCGCCGACCCCTGCTCGTCCCAAGACCACGGCCGGACCAAGACCATCATGCTCCGGACCAATCCATCACGCTCCATGCCTCTGACCTATGCTCGAATTAGACCACACCCTCCTAATCTGACCAATCCATCACGCTCCATGCCTCTGACCCATGCTCGAATTAGAGCACACCCTCCTAATCTGGCCCAATCCAATCCACCGAACCCTACTTCGACAGTGCTGGTTCTTGCCCAGTCGCCAAGACTGTCGAGGAAACCGTCTACTTCCGCCGCGTCAACGTTTTCTGGCCAACTAAAGAACTCCTCGCCATCTGTTCTTTAGTCAATCCCGGCATTGAAGCTCCGGCCAACGCTGAGAGTCTCATTCAAATATATTAATCTGTTATAGCGTGACGAATGATTGAACTTTTTGGAGGTGACTTCACTTGACCTTAAATCACCCGGTGACCGCAGATGACCTAGCCTTAAAATTTCCACACGACATTTCAAATGAATGTGGGAAAAGGTGAACCAAATTTTGGCGCTGCCCCGCGTCGTTTCTTCACCAACCGCGGACAATCTTAGGGAGCGTAAAATGACCCCTCCCCACCCGAGGGTTAACACAACTGGTCGAGCCGCTTCACGCCCCTGCTCCTCAAGCTTCCAACTGGGCTGATCAGTAGGAAACTGTCACGCAGGCACCAGTCGGCCGTTCCCGACTATGTGGCTACGTTATGGTGCATAGTCGGGACTCGGATACGTTATGACGTGTATTCGTTATGACGTATATACGCTATGACGTGTAATCGTTACAACGCATATGCGTTATGTCGCGGGCACCAGGCGGCCAACAATGCCAATCTATGCTACAGTTGGTGTAGTACTTCGCCTCCTAACAAGATTATGGTGTTAGGGAAATCCATATAAGGCGTAGTTATATGACCGATCCGACTATATTTCGACATATGCACCAATTTGACATTTTGTAAGCGGAACGAAACTTCGCTTTGATCCTTTTTGTGTAAGCTCATTAAATGGTGGAAGCTTACGCACTACGGCTGTAAATTAACGAAAAAAAACATGGCTCCGTTGAAAAAAAATAGTGCATAAGCTTGTTGTAAAACACTACTTTAAGTGGAAATTTAACGACACATCTGGTATTTGCAACCTGAAAAGGGCTTCATGTACGCACTTTTTGCCGAAACCTCTATTCCAGTGTGAATAAACAAGCTTAAGTGTCAACGAACCTACAATTATATCCAACTGTACCTTGCCAATGGCAGAAATATCCGAAGCTTGTGTGACACTACACTGGTAATGTAATAACGAAACGTACGTAATATTATCCAGACGACCAATATACCAATGTAGTAAGACACTAAATATTTCGTTAAATGCGTGCTTGGTGACTTAACTAACACTAAAAAAAACTTAATTTTGGCACTTTTTGTTTGCACGCTTTCTTTGCTCATTGTTTCTTTGTGTCCAAAATGTCTAGCTTCACTGCTGCTCCCCGTGGCAAAACACACCATGATTGCTCATTGTTCAGAGATATACTGAGCGTAAGAGAACACCGTGAACGTGCACTTCGTCAATCACAGGATCCAATATTTTACCAAAATCACCATAATCTGCCCCGCGTAGCCCAACTTCAACAATGCGTCTGCACTCTTGGTTGCACCACTAGTGGAGGCTGAGATTCCGTGGTCATTACCCTTTGGTAACCCGAGCACACTACCCAAATGAAAACGCCAGAAATGATTTCAAGCATAGTCACTGAGCGAGGTTGCCGTTTCACGGCGAGACAGGTCTCCCAACGCCAGACGAATATACACACGTCGTCGGTACGCAGTCACCTGGTTAGTGCCAGGCATGTTGCCTCCGGATATTTCTTCGCTGTTGACGAATGTGTATCGTATCAATGACTCGTGCTAAAATTCCCGACAAATCAATTCATCTAATCTGTAACAACAGACTTAATATCAAACGAGCCAAGAACCAATAAGCTTTAAGCTGACATTAAAATCATGGTGTACCGATTATCGTCTGACTCAGTTCAACTAATTGACTGTTAAGGTGGGCTGGGGAGTGCTACTTGCATTAGCGGACTATTCTCTTTAGCTTCAGCGCAAAACTTGCTTTGATTCCCCGATTCTGAGATCTTCTTGGTCAGTCTACCTACAGCGAAATGTTCAACAACATCGTAGGAACCGGATCCACCCATATGCAAATAAACTGAATCTTACGATAGGTTTGCAACGCAAAAAGGGGTATCTATAACTTTCGCAAGACTGCTTCTTCACTTTATTTGATCCATGTCTTTTCCATAATCCAAAGAACAAAATTGTGCACTGAACACGCAGCATCCATGAGGCTATCAAATGTCGTTCGAATCAACTCGGTATGTTCGCTGGCTGCTGTGGTAGCCGTGGAAGGTAAGCATCTCAGTCAATCGTGTTTCACCAATGTCAGAGTAGGCATAGTGCTGGTGGAAACCTTTCGCGATTGTCTACAGTGCTGTGTGCATTATTTTTCCTCCCTCCAGACCTATGACAAGCATTTGACCTTGAACACTCTTCCCTACACTTTCATTGAGGGTTTGCAGCATGGCCTCCTCCCTGAAGGAGAATACTGAATGTGATTGTAGGTTCAGTGGACCTAAAAATGAGCTGTTGCGTACTGATTGTGAGCTTGACTCTCCTGACCAGAGCAATGCCAACAAAACATGCATTGTATTACATTACATTATATTACATTTATGCATCTGAACAGCATTCACTAACTGACCAGTCTCGGGCAATAACTGCCTGGCTCTGCCTATTGGAGTGATGGATCTACAGTACACATATGTAAAATACCCATGGGTCAAAGCATGATTAGCAGGACTCCAATATCTCTGTTGCGTTCCCGGAAAATGGTCTACGTCCTAACTAAAAATTATTGATTAGAATTGCTAGCTTTGATAGCTAGTCATACACTAGTTTACGAGCATCTTGCACCGTCGCTATTTTCCAGGAACAAAAAAAAACATCCCAAGCTCACACGGAGTCTCGGCCAAGCTGACCCAGAAGTCCTCAAGGACATGCTAGCTTCCTATTCGACCATCCATTCAGCCGGCACTTCCATTGACTTCAGGATATATTTTGTGAAATATTAGCTGAAGTTGTCTTTCTGAAAATTCCACGCACACATTGCATTATACAAATGGGACCTTATGGAAATGGTTTGTAGATTTGCAACTAAGTACGTATTGTTTTCCCGCATGAATATCATATAATGGCATACAACGAGCCTAAACTGGCAAAACGACATTGATATAGCTCATTTGCTGGTGCTCACCTCTGCAGGAGGTGACCGCTTCCATGATCCATGGAATCCATTCCATTCTTCCATTCCATGATCGCTTCCAATTCACATGAGCCTGAGCTTACTATGAACGTACTCAACTCGCACACAACTTCACACCCAGGAAAGCGACGCACTTGACTCAAGATCGGCATGTACCACGTCTAATACACTTTCACGTCTGTGAAGGTAGCGATGACAGTTGTAACGACATCTGCGACGGCGTATTTCACTTATGACATGGGTATCAATGAAAGCTTGCCATTCTACATTCTACATTCTATAACAGTCAGACTGCTCCATGCAGACTGGCCTCAGCAAGGCTATGTAATGATTCTCCGAAATACATCACACCGAAGTATGTAGTAAGTATTTAAGGCCAGAAGATAAATCTTGCGAATGCCCACATATCAAAGGTCCTTTAGCGAAGTTTCGTCGCCTCCGAAAGCTGACATAAATGTAACAGCTGTACTTTGACGGCAAATTCGAATGCGCGGCATTGACCTAAGGCTCCGAAATGCTTGATGCGAAGCCACGGAGGGGGGGGGGATTTTGCCAATGGCTTGCGATTATGCTTCATAATCTTGTTTGCATGTCTTCATGTCGAAACCGTAATTTGACTTGACGTGACGTAAAAGCAAGCTGAACCAAATTCAAGCAGAAGATGAATTGCGTGAATCGTCGCAATAAGCCTTTTTAAAAGCTCATTTCACTAGCTTTTGACACCTTTAATGTTTAACCACCCCATGGGCACGTCAGCCAAGTTCTCAGCTTCACTACACAGACCAATTTAAGACGATAAATGAATTTTGCTAGTCGTCGCAGCGAAACTATGTTAAAGCTTTTGCGATGAGCTTTCGTGACCTATAATGTTTGATTTCCTCAAGGTTATAGTTTGACGGTGACCTAACGGCTAAGCTTCATAAAATGTGTCGTCTTGCCCTAAGTCGGTACCGGATAAGTTGACTAAAGGTCAAAGTCAAGATATGGTGTCGAGGAAGGAAGGACACAGGTGACGAATTATGGTCACGAGGCTTTCGATATGTAATTAGCACCACTATTCGTGTCTTTTTGTGTGGTTGTGGTACGCACGCTGTTCATGGATCTGCAAGAATTACATGCCCTGATAGGCGCGTGTCACATGTTGTCCATTCGTTTTGTCCCGAGATCTAGCTGATGGATTGAAAAGACGGTTGAAAACTGGGCAACTGCGGTGATGAACTTGCTTCTCAAAAATGTTAAATTCTAAAGTCAGATCATTCCATGGCAATGAAGGTCAAGTATAAAGATGCGCGTATTAATCTAGCTGGGATGATTCGCGATCTCTACATCTCGGGAACTATTTAGCAGATCGCACGGCCATTTTCCTGCACATGGTACACAAAATGACATCGTAGGCCTAAAATGTGGCCCAAGACAAGTAAATCAAGGTTGCACGAGGTCAGCAAATGAACACTGAGCTGAACTGAGAACCGAGGATCCGGCCAGTCGCAAAGCCAGTCATTGAACTTTTACGGATCGGAAAGGTCAAAGCTACCGATGATTTTTAAGTTATAAATGGCAAAGGAGGCGCTTGGTCATCTTTTCAATATGGCCGAGCATATATTTTCGTAGTCGGTTTTATGTCTTAGTAGGGGAAATATTTGTGTTACTACTCTCCACCCAGGTAAATCGGTACCGCTTATTTTGATTTCACATTAAAGGCCTTGGGTCGATCAAACGACAATGGTGACAACATCTGGTGACGAAGCTAGCTTTGGTTCAGACCCATTGTGAAAACTCGTAAACTTAATATTCTGACAATAAATCGGCATCACGGATTGTGACATGAGGCCAAGGTCAAGTTATGGCCTTGTAGAAAACACAAATAAAAATGAAAGCTGGTCACAAAGCATTTATCATTGGTTCACTACAACTATTGCAACATTCATCTTCATGCCCTAAATCCATGCTTTGTATTTCAACATGAGGTCAAGGTCAAACTATGCCTTGGAGGGGGAAAAGCGTGAAGGTGACAAATGCTGGTCACAAGACCTTTACATAGCTTCCTTACTGCGACGATTAATACAATTAATCTTCTTGTCTTAAATCGGTAGGAGATGTTTTAACAGAAGGGCAAGATCAAGTTATGACCTTGCAAAAGTCAATGTGCATGGAACAAGCACATATAGATGACAAACTTTGATATGAGACCCACTTTATAAGCGAAATCTGTCATCTCAAATCATGACTTCGCAAAAGTCGTCGCTAACTTCGGGGACGTTGCACCCGCTCCGCACTGTCTGGCACCTGCTCAACAGATGAAAAGCTCGCTGTCGGCATCGACAGCAGCCGATCCACACTGTGCGTTCGAAGGTCGCGTTTCGCCGCACACGGGCGCACCGAACTGCTCGCGCGGCAGCACGGGCGGCCCAGACGGACCGACAAGGCGGCTGGGGTGGCGCCACCGTCGCCCCGGCGTTACATGAGCGCACAGATCGCACTGTGGCGTCTGCCGCCAGAGGATGCGCGCCAACAGCTGGGCGAGATGACCGCGTCATCCACCGCCTTCGAGTAGCCCGGCTTGTCCTGGTCGCCGTCCAGGTTTCCGTCGGTCGTGTGGCCGGCGCTGGACGACTGGTCGGGCCGTACCGGGCCGGCCGCCGCCGGCAGGGTGCGGCTCAGGTCGTTCAGCGAGAACGTGGCGGTCGCCGGCAGCGGGCGCGCCTGCTCGTCGAACAGCGTGGCCGACGAGACGGAGTGCGCGCGAACGGCGCGACACGTGCCGACGCAGAGCACCGGCGACCTGCTGCGCTGCTGCTTGATGTCGCTGACGCGCGACTCGTCGAACGTGAGAAGGTCTGACGCTGCAACAGCGTGGTGGACGTCAACCACGCGCGAGAATTTGTTGGAACAGCGCGAGAATTTGTTGGGTAGGGAAGTCTGCCACTGCAACAGGGCAATAAGTGGTCAGGTTAGGCGGTCCACCAGTGTAACAGTGTGTGGGGTGGCTTCGTTAGGAATTCTACCATTGCAGCAGCGCTGTGAAGGGTTAGGTAAGGAAGTCTGAGCTTCCTCGCCTAACCATCCGTCATGCCGTTGCAGTGGTCGACTGCCAAGCCGAAGATGTTAGTCGGGATATTAGCCACGTTCCGCTCCACAACAGCGCCCATATAGCTAGTGCGTCGAATTATAGATATAATTCATGCATATTAGGGACACAGCAACGAATGGGTGACGTGTTGTGAACGGAGGCACGGTCAACATGCGTTACTCACCAAACATGACCGCGCCATCTCATACATGTTATACATTATGTGTTGAAAAGGACTACACTGTAAAGAATGATTAGCACTTTTGTTCTAATTGCATGCTAAGTGACTGCTTCAAACAACACTTTTCTCTAAGGATGCTAGTAACAAGCATAAGGATGCTAGCAACAAGCACCATATGTACTATTCGGCTGGAGGGGACTAATTCTAGCCTGCAGATGCTAGACGGCAAGAATGAGGATGCTTGATCTTAGCAGCCATGAGTGTTGTGCCAAGTAGTCAAGAATAATGCAACTGCTTATGTCTAGCACTGTTACGGTCACTAGCGGATCCAGGGAGGGCCCATTCCGGCCATGGCCCCCCGAAGTGCTTAAGAGGGGGGCCCATAGTGTCTTTTGGTCCCCCCGAAACCAACAGAAGTAAACTGAATTAAAATGCAGTAACCTTTGCTGAGGTTAAAAATATCGTCTGGATGAAAGAAACTCCAATTTTAAAGGTATTTTTATAATTGTTTGGAAGCTAATATGGTAGCATGGTACATTCTGACACACATCGAGGATTCTATGCTGCTCAAGTTCTGCTTACAGCAAGAGTTGACAAAATCGGATCTGCCAGTGTGTACACGTGCACGAACGTTGACGTGGTACAAGACGTTGAACGTGAACGTGAACGTTTTGGTAAACAAGAACAAAAATCCCGTAACTTAGAAGCGGTGGAGGTAGGCTCGGGCCCCTACACCGGAAATTATGTTGTCATTAATTATTATTGTAAAAAAATGGGCCTCTTTGACAAATAGTGGTAGAAATCCGATGCTTTTAACCAAAAGTAGTGGGAGAATGAACACCCTCCAAATCCCTTCGACCCCTCCCCTGATGCAATTCCTGAGTACGACACTGGGGGAGGGGGATGGGGGCTGACGCCGAAAACCGAAAGTCCCCCCCCCCCAAACCGGTGGGCTAGATCCGCCAGTGGTTACGGTCCGTGCTTTTTGGCGGGAGTTTGAGCACTCTATGGCTGTTTACAGTTAGCTTACATTGAGCAGTTGGGTAGTTAAAATAAGCAGGGTAGACAAATGGCGGGAATGTTAGCACCTTAACGCTGCTTAACGAAAAAAAACGCGCGAACATTCGGCCATTTTTGTTTGAGATTCGATGGGGTGCGGATCCGTGCAGACGTGCGGCAAGATTGAAGCGAAGAAGAGAAGTCTCTCTGGGATGAAGAGAACTTCTGGATCCAGAATCACATGCCTGTCATAGTCTGCACAAGGTGGGTGTGTCTTCACAGCAAATGCTTTTCCACATCCCTGGTATCAATATGATTATGTCAGCATCTTGCGAACCTCGCTGCCTACACCCCTGAACTTACGAACGCTGGATGACTTACGCAGTTGATCCAACCTCAAGCTACAATCACTAACATACCTGAGCTTGACAACACATCATACCTGGTATGCTTAGCAAGGCATATGCGTTATTGCCATGACACAAACAAGCTAAAATATGTTTTATTTGCATCATTATTCATCTATGGACCCCGAAAAGCTGATTGGGCTATGCCAGTTGCAGCCTATTCGGTGGGCAAAAAAATCATTTCCCAAACAATGGCTTTTGGGTGGTTTATTGTGCTGCTCAGAATTTATTAGCTAAAGGAAAGGATATATTATCCTGGATTGTCCTGGACATAGGAGAGCCTGGATTATCACCACCAATTGTTGCTACCAGATAATTTTATAGGCTTAACCGAGATGGGTCGCTGGGGCTCTTTTTATTTTTTAACACGTTATGATTGTATAACATTATTATGGATTTTATTTGTTCTTAATTAAGCAGCCATGAAGCCAGTGGATCTGTTCTTTACATCACCATTTGTTCATGCTTGGCACTGTGCCATGTAAGACTGAACTGTGATAAATGTGGAGGTTGCATAAAAACATAATAACTTGTCGGGGTTATTTGGTAAAGTGTCATTGGTTTATTTGGTACTATTGTCATTTAAGGTGTCCATGATAAAAGCATGTTTAGCACCCAATGGGTGCTAAATATGCTAGCACCATAGGCGAACCGTACCCAGGAGGTGCTGGTTTTTGGCGTGAGAAAAAACGAGCACCCTGGGGGTGCTAAAGAGCACGCACCCCATGGGTGCTCATTTCAAGTACCATGCTACTAAATATAGCCGAATAAAGAGGTGCTAGATATAAGCACCATGCTTATGTTTAGCACTTGAAATTTTGCGATGTGAGGCCAATTCCAGAAAGGTGCTTAATTCAAGCAACCCTGCGTTGCTGGAATTTGACATTTGAAATAGCACCAAAAGGGTGCTAATCTTTTTTTTACAGTGTAGGGTCTGAAAGGTCACGGCCACATTGCTTTCTGCTGTGGACTGAGATGTAATTATTTCTTCTTGTTCATATTGTCAAAGTGACACCTGTTGGTGAGCTAATTTTACCACCAAAGGGACAAGCGGCTCAATGCTGAGCAGTAGCTGCCAGCAAGGCTAATGGTGCCAATTAAACCCTACCTTACAAGTAATGGAAATGCAGAATTGTAAGACGTTTTACATTTGTTTTCGAAGATGTTTGGATGGCTGACAAATAAAAAAAAACAGCTTTCGCGCCGCCGCATGGCCGGGCGCCCTCCCCCATCACATCGTGCCCGAGTCGCAGCTGCGGCAGACGAAAAACAAAGCAAACCCACAGGCCGAGAGGCAGCCGGGCACGTCCCGAACGCAAACATCTGCGACACGCGTGGCGAAGGGTGGAGAGTAGACCGGCCCGTGGCGGAAGCGGGAGCAGCAGCTGGGTCTCCAGAACCTTCTCGACCATTCGCGCAAAAAGAAAATGGAAGAGAGAGAGAAAGTGCACAAAGCCCGAGACGATGAAAGGGGCAGGACGGACACTCGGGCGCGCGGAGGTGGACGCAGGGATTCTCGGACGCGAGGTGGTGGACGCCGGACAGACTCTCGGACACGCGGCGGTGGACGCAGGGCCGACAGTCTCCTTGACGTCTAGCTGTGGCACGATGGCAGCGCAATCGGATGGAGGAGACGAAGAGGCTGAGCCGAGGCCACGCGCCACCCACCATCGCCATGTGAGTGCTGCTCGGCATCATGGAGCCCCACCCATCATCACCACCGTCCCAGCTCAGCCGACCCTACCGGCGCCGGTGTCTTCCCGCGTGGTGGGGGGGGTATATATATATATATATGTGTGTGTGTGTGTGTGTGTGTGTGTGTGTATGTGTGTGTGGGGGGGGGGGGTGTGTGGGGGGGTGTGTGTGTGTGTGTGTTTGTGTGGCATTTGTGTGTGTGTGTCTGTGTGTAAATAGAGATAGTTGTCGCCTCAAAGCAGGTGTATATATTGTCTTTCCTTTCTTTTATATTTTAGCGTAGGAGTGAAAGGAAATGTGAATGGCGTTGGAAATGAATGAAGTTGTAGTCACTTAGACACTAAATAAATACCTGGAAGTGATTTCGGCTCTCTAACCTGACCTATGGTAAAATTTACCAAACTCACTTCCTGATTCGATACTTAATATTAGGCGAGGCAAATTAAAAGTGATACAGTTTGTGAGCACGCAACTGATGTTAACATCAACGCAAAAGCACGTGCAGTGGCCTGGACCTAAATGCAGCTGGTTGGGAATAATGCCATTTCTGAAGGGGCATAGCTTGATCGGAGGGCATTTGTTGCAAAATCCCCTGCAATTATATGTCTTCGTCCCAATCTCGGTCTAGGTAGCAATCTGTCATTGATCTCAATCTCAGTCTCTCCCTTGATCACAGTCTAATGATCTTTCTGTTTCTATCACTATGTTGATCTCACTCTCGGGCAAACACTCGGTCCCAGTTTAGCTGTCCGTCCCTGGTACGGTCACGATCTCGATCTCGGTCTTTGTCTTATGATTTCGGTCCAAGCATCGGTCTGTTTCTGGTTCTTTTCACCCGGGTGAATTTAAGGCAGATAGGGGATAGCTGCGAGAAGAGTTTGATGGCATCCTCAGATATAGCGAGAGAGACAGCCTGCCTGCTATCCTCCTATGGGCGATATGTCCTCGCGTGTCGACCGTGAGGGGCCTTAGACCCTCCCTTCCTCAAGGGGGGGGGGGGCACGACGAAAGGGCGCAATGACGAAACTCTCCTGGTTGTTACTCCTGCACAGTATTTTAAGTGGTAACTGTTAACCGGGCATCTGGGGGAACTCAGGTATCTCTTGACCGCTGGCCTCTGTGACCCAGGGGCGCAGATGGGCTTCGAGCCCGGTAGCATGTAAGACCTTTACAGGGAGGGGCAGTGTGGTTCGTTGAAAGTCTGGCCGACCGTAGGTAGAGGCAAAACACTGCCCGGTAATTTGTCCACTACCGTTCTTTGTACATGGGCACGGATGGTGCAGAGGTTCGGGGGACGCACGGACGAGTTTGGCATGCCGTAAGCCCCGAGGTTGAAAGGGTAGGGCTGGCTATGGTATAACGACGACCAGGGGACGTACCCAACGTGGTAGGGATCCGTGCCCACACGTTGGATACGTAAGGTTGGTCGCACGTTTTCAACGTGTAAGGCTAGGCGTGGCGTCGATGGATTAAGGTTAGGTAAGCTGGCCATTGATACCTGAGTTCAGTTATAAGGCAACACAGAAGCCCAGGGAAAGTTTCACCGCCCAGTGTTGCAAAGCCTTAACATGCGCACTGGAGGGGGGGCGAAATCCGCCCACCCCTCCGGTTTTTCGTATATAACTGCCGATGTTACCAGTCGATATATGAGATTTTCTGTGTACCTGCTTAGAAATAACCGGTGCGTCGTTTAAAGTAAGAAAAATGGAAATCAGCCGAAAATTTTTCAAGTTAGGGGCCGTTAAAGTAAAAACATTTCCTAGTGCCAGACCACAAAAATCGGCGCTGATGCGCTTCTCGTATATTCGGAAAAGGGAAGTGTTCTTGGCAACACTAGCGGCTAGTTTAATGTATATTGATATGCTATATAGTTTCAAGGTCATGTTAGGTCACCGAGGTCAAGTCAAGTCAAGTTCATGACAGGTTAATGGAACAAATCTTGTTCAACTGGAATATTGTCATAAATGCACTACTGTGTCATTTGTACTGTTTGTAATTACGTTTCCATACTTTATTCATGTACTTCACTCCTTTCTTCGCGAAGCCGATTACGCCGAGCTGCCCGACGGAGCAGTCAGGCGGGCGGCACGGTTCCGGTAACTGGAACCGGTAACTGACCTGATAAAGTGCTGCTATGTAGGTGACCTGAGGTCAAATGTCGGGTCTAGCATCTGTATTGCATCATTAGTAATGTCCAAAACATCATTGATGCCCAATTTGGAGCATTTAAACACAATCACAGCGATCCATAACAATGACAAGCCATGCCACGTAAAACAATTTAAAAACAAAAACAAATGTGACCTCATTTGACCTTGAAGATATTGACCTAAGGTCATTAAATTTGCACATAATAGAGTTCACTACCGTACCCATCCATCCTGCGAATTTCGTTCCTCCAGCTTTAATAAGAGCCGAGATCTTAGGGGGGCGGAATCCGCCCCCCCCCCTCTCCAGTGCGCGTAATTTTCAGAGGCCCTCCAGGGCGCGTGTTAAGGGCAGTAACGACAATGGATAAAAATTATGCAATTAGGAGAGTCGTGTCAGCCGTTTACAAGTAGACCTCGTAGCGGGTACTTAATATGCATTCGGGACTAACCAAGCCCCCAGTGAAAGGGACTACGACGCGCTAAATGCTTGCGTAACACTGGAGGGGAATATCGTGGGCGAACTCGTTTTCGTATTATCAGGAACCGAATGATCGTGCGGAATGAAAGAAGAGAGTACTGTTGCATAAATGCTTAAAGGGATAGTTTTAAGGACCAGTGTAGTTGATTCGAATTCAACGCGAGTATTCAATTGTCAAACATCACTGCCAAAATTTTACTGTATATTACCGACCCCGCTTGCATCTGGCTGCCCCGAGAACATCGATTTTGTGTGCGTGCGGGGGGGGGGGGGGGTGAGTGGATGGTGGATGTGTTGTGTTATTTGGTGGTGCACGGGTGGGTCCCGTGAATGGACGGGTGCCGGCGGCGGTGGCAGTACCCATGCCGTGTACCTCTATCATAGCCATCCATCAGAGTCACATCACACCCCAAGCCCACAACCCCTCCTCGCTACATGACCAGCGGGGCGCACTCATGGGCGTATGTGATGTGGAGAGGAGCCTGACCACGCTGATATAAATTCGTGTAGGGGTGGCGACGGGCCGCGGCAGGGTTGGTAGGACATCGGAGCGGTTGAAGTGGTGGGCAAGAGGGTAAACAACAGCAACTATCCAGCCGGCCCGGCGGCGGCCAGCCGCAGTCGCCCGCACAGCGACCCACCCAACCGGCTGTGCCGTCAATGGCGAGCCCGCTCCGACACCGCCCAGCCCGACGTGGCCCCGACCCCCCTACAGAATTGCCAAACATGCGTGCGTAACATACTTTTTTTTCAAAGCTGGCGCTGCAGCCACGTCATTTATTGCATTCTCCATATCTGCCCTTGAATGTGCTGAGCAGTGCTGTGCTATCAGAAGATATTAGCCGATCGTTGAAAATATAAGCTATAAGGCGGTTAAAGCCAAATTAGGATGTTGTTTGTTGGCATTTTGTGCATGATATGTGTTAACTTTTTCACACCAGTGTGAAAAGACAACGATCCTTTCGTGACTCAATTAAAGTGATTACGCCCATTGCAATGGGCGTAATCACTCTGATTGAGTCACGAAAGGATCAATTTCACACGCTACACCAATATTATCAAGAAATCCATACATCTATTGCAAGGATAAAGGAACAGAAACGTATCATACACGTGTGACCAATATAATTGTCCATTCTGCCACAATTTGAAATAGGAATCCATTTTGTCCCCGACTAACCGAACGAAACCGAACGAACCGAACGAAACGAACCGAACGAAACCGACTAACCGGTCAAGGTCGCGGCTGCCTGCAGCTGTCGAGCCGTGTCGGTGCCAAAACGAATTTCTTGACGTCACAGTGACATTGGGGGAGTTCAAGTGCCAGAGGAGCATGTGGGAGGGGAAGTTGCCGGCAGGTACTGATCAACTCTTGTGAGCAAAAAAGCGGTATTGATAACACTGGCTGTTTCCCGTACCTCTTCCTCTACTTCTCTCTCTCTCTCTCTCTCTCTCTCTCTCTCTCTCTCTCTCTCTCTCTCTCTCTCTCTCTCTCTCTCTCTCTCTCTCTCTCTCTCTCTCTCTATCTATATATATATATATATATATATATATATATATATATATATATATATATATATATATATATATATATATATATATATATATATATATATATATATATATATATATATATATATATATATATATATATATATATATATATATATATATATATATATATATATATATATATATATATATATATATATATATATATATATATATATATATATATATATATATATATATATATATATATATATATATATATATATATATATATATATATATATATATATATATATATATATATATATATATATATATATATATATATATATATATATATATATATATATATATATATATATATATATATATATATATATATATATATATATATATATATATATATATATATATATATATATATATATATATATATATATATATATATATATATATATATATATATATATATATATATATTCTCTCTCTCTCTCTCTCTCTCTCTCTAGCTCTCTCTCTCTCTCTCTCTCTCTCTCTCTCTCTCTCTCTCTCTCTCTCTCTCTCTCTCTCTCTCTCTCTCTCTCTCTCTCTCTCTCTCTCTCTCTCTCTCTCTCTCTCTCTCTCTCTCTCTCTCTCTCTCTCTCTCTCTCTCTCTCTCTCTCTCTCTCTCTCTCTCTCTCTCTCTCTCTCTCTCTCTCTCTCTCTCTCTCTCTCTGTCCTCTCCTCTCCCCCTCTCACTCCATCACTTTATCATTATTTCACTATCTCACTCTGTCGCCCTCTCACTCTCACTCTCATCCTCTCACTCTCTTACATTGTTTTTTTTCTATGTATGTCTCTTTCTTTCGTGTTCGACGATCGCGGTGCGCGGTAAGGCCTCATAACACCGACACTATTTAGAGTAATTACGTACCAATTGTAAGCGCGTACGAAGCGTCCTAAACACGCTACGTGATCCGCCACCTATAGCCCACCCGACGGCGCAGATTGAAGTGCAGTCGTAGAAGTCATGTACGCTCATCTTAGCTAGAATCACTCCATGTAGGAACTCTTCTCGAAGCCAGTGCCAAGAACATGACAATTAACCAGACATGTCTCCGAATTATCAGCACATATCACTTGTCAAATTTTTATGGTAACCTGTTTTTACCTAACGATTTGGAGAAAAAAATCTTCCCAGCTGGATTCTGGAACAAAAAAGCTCGTTGATTCCATATAAATGGACGAGTCCCGGAAGGTAATCCGTTCCGTACCAGACAACATTTAGCTTCGTAAAAGCTTCACTTCCTGTCTAGATCCGACAGCCGCCAACAGGAATTCACGGCTCCTGAGAAAGGAGCCGATTACCGTGACCTCAGAACTCTGGATTAAATCCGGCGAGAAGACACGGATCTCATCCCTGGCTGCCAAACGCATTCCAGGCGACAGGCTTCAGTTGCAATGCCAAGTTGCACCGCCTGGACAATCGAGCCCGATCCTCCGCAAGGCTGTACCTCGGATGCTGGCGACTGCTGCCGGTGCTGGCGACTTCCGAGCCGGTCCGGTCCAGCCGCCACCCCTGGCCCGCGGGGGTGTAGCTGCGCAGGTCGGAGCCCGAGTGCGAGCCGGACGTCATCACACCGTCCTCAAGCTGCATTCTTTCGCTGAGAGACTGCCGACCCGATTTGTACTCGAGCCAGTACGTCTTCATGTTGCCTGGAGCCAACGGTGCACTTCGACAGTGTCAAGAAAGCATGCACAGCCGGCTAGTTGACTTAGATGGACACCGTGCACGCAGTGCAAAGCGCAACAGCAGTTGCTGAACGGAATGCACAATTTTGGCATTACAAGGGATACAAAGGGATAGGGATGCACTGATGTGTAAATAATGCAATCTATATCACAGACCAACTGGAAACACACCACGCAACCATTCCGCTGAAGAAAGTCTTAATCGCCCAAATGTAGGCTCCAAAGTGCTTGAACTTCCATTTATCCAACAGAAGTTTCCACGGATGGAAAAGTACATATGTAAGCTATTTTATGCATTGCTTCACATAATGCAACGCAAATTCAATGGTGATTTTGTTAACAATACAATATTGCAGTAGGCTGTATAACTTAGATATGTTTGCGGCTTGGTCATCTCGGAACGAACAAAAAACAACAACAACATGCCTTCGTCTCATGCCGTATCTTTTATATAATGGACGCCCTTTGCAAATGTTGGTCTCGTTCGAGCCATTCATTCTGCGATTACTTGTTGCGCCACACATGCGCCAGTGCAATTTGTGTACATCGCGAAAGCATATGTGGCGCGGGACAAGAAGTAGCTTATGAGCTAGTTAGCATCGATATATACTTGAACTTAGCATACTTGAACCATGCTATGCTTTCCGATCTCATTTCTGTCATCACGTTTATGCGGGCATGTAGTACAAAGGTGTACACCCTCACAAAAGGCGCCTTTTCATAAAGGAGGAAAAGGGCTATCATACTCAATTTCCTGTACTTGGTTGTCATGGAAAGCACGGCCACCGCCGCCATTAGGGTTGAGGAGAATATGCCCCGAATGTTGTTTGACATTGTATTTACAGGCGCTGCATGTAAATAATAAACCGCCCTCTTATTAGTCACCGTCAACGATTTTGCCGTGGCCCGACCACTACGTCGAGTCCATCTCTGTCTGACCTTTGCCCTTGACCTGGATGCCGCCTCGCTGCACGGTGTGGTAGGCCGGACCGAGACGCCTCATGGTCGTTTCGGACACGTGAATCTGCATCGCTTGACTGTTCGACTCCATACGCGAGGCTGCAAGGTGATCGCTGGTGTGAAACACAGCCTGTTTTGCCAGGCTGCCAGGCTTGCCAGGCTGTCAGCCTGTTTTGCCAGTTAGAGGCAATGAGCAAATTGCATGCATGTGCACGCATGTAACTAAGATTCGCCGCAGATGTCCGGCATCTGAAGAATATGCGTCCTTGTTTTGCGGGTCAGCTGTCGGGGTAATTATCTTAGCGTGCAACAAATGGAGGTAGCTGGCGTCTGTCTTGCTTGAAACAAATGCTGTCTGGAGCTCCTATCGTACTCTATGTTATCGTCCTGACATCAATATCGTAGTTTATTGACGGAGGCTCCTTCGCATCAGCGGCATGATACATCATACCACCCATCTCTTTATCTCTGGCAAACATCCGATCAATAAAAGGGCGTATTTATATTGATGTTGGTACTTATAGTTAAACCAGTCTCTATTTTTTAAACGTGTATATGCAGCTCGAATTTGGTTCCTGATTGTTTAAGGTTAACTTAATCACCGATCCGCACTAGGAGTTGAAGGTTTTCTGACTTTCGAGTGCAGGTTAAAATGTAGCGTACACGTCAAGGCAAAATTAATACTTTGTATTGTAGATCATAGATGTGGCGGAGGCTGGCTGTTAGAATCATGTCATAAACCTTTAGGAAAATTATTCCTAGTCCCATGCTGTTAAAATAACACTACTCCAAAATAAATCCAAATACATGATATATATATATATATATATCACCCAAGGGCTTTTTCAGCTGTTATTTCTACCGAATATCGGCATGCATAGTACACAAAATGTTTCTCGTTCATGCAAGATAAGGCGAACAATTGCGAGGAAAAACAAGATATGCGCATGCATTCCAGCTTAGTATGCGCATACATTCGGAACATACAGCTAAGATTTGAAAAAGGGCGTATTCAAACGAACGCCGAAGTTTGGGCGTGCCCGCACACGTTGGTCTTCCGTCATTGCGAACAAACTACGGTGAAGAGGGATTTTCCACCACTCTCCAGCAATTCGAGGATTAAGGATCTCCTTAATCCTCGCTTAATTTTCGCTAATTATCGCGAAAATTATTTGGATATCTGACAGGTGGCTAGAAAATGTCAGTGCCATCGAGACTTGCAAGGTGCCTCCTCACATGCATCCACTAGTTATCGGTCAACTCCTCCCTATAAACTGAATAGAGGCGTCAGGTTTGACAGCTCGATTGACTAATTGATTCCTCAGTTGACTTCTTCACTGGAGCCGAGCTGGCGTGACAGCCATACGCGCAGACGTGCTCTCACCAGTGTTGACGGTGTCTCCGAACAGACAGTATCTGGGCATCTTCAGGCCGACAACGCCGCCTACTACCGTCCCGGAGTGCACGCCCACCCGGATCTGGATGTGGTCGCCTGAAAGCACGCTGTCAGTCTTCCACTTGCACACTGGCGTGGGTACAGTGGCAGAGACAACTCTGCGTGGAATGGCGATCAAGTAGCGTCTGGACATGGTAGTAGTAGACAACTTCAGAGTAGTAGATGAGATCTTTGTTTATGAGCGTTTCTTACAGCAGCCCGTTAAAAAAAATCACCTCTTAGTAAATCAGTCATTGACTTATCTTCAGGTTCGCGACTGGCGGAAAAGACAGCATTAACATTCATTCTGCTTATAGGCAGCATCCACTGCCCAGTTGTCTGCAGCAGTTCGACCGCTTGAATCCAACGACCTATACAAACGACCCAAGTCCACGAACATGTAAATAGCCGACCGAGACACTTGTCCTGTTTCGAAACTGGGTAACTTTTGGCAGATCGGATGTGTGCGTTCGAGAACTTTGCAACACTTCACACTTGCAACGCTTTGGTGACAAAGTTGCCAGTGCATGCCATATTTAGCTTCCTTTTCCACGTAAATACGTAGTTCTGGGTAGTTGATTCATGCTGAAATGGAACCAGTGTAGTGTATGTCATGCAAGCAGTTGTGCAAGAGTGACATGTAGTAAATATACGAAGGCACACCACGAAATGTTTTTGAAGATAAGAACAAACCAACAACGAAAGACGGGAACAGGAAAAGGCGGCGTTTTTCGTTAATTTTGTGGGGTGGGTCAATTTCAATTCAAATGTTGATATCCCCAGTGGTAGAACAAAATGGCAAGCAAATAGTGGTTTGGTGTGTAGAAATGGTTCTATAGGCAAATGTTAAAAATCCTGTAATAATCTCAAAAAGACCTTGGTTCTGTGGACGCATTTGGGCTCCAGAAGTGATCAATCGAATCCGCATCATAGCCTTCAGAGAGCCTGTGATAATCATACCGTTTAGCCATTTCAAACCTCTCCGTGACCAGACTTGCTATTGAACTCAACATGCAACACTTTAAAGGAATGGTTTGCCATTATGTATTTCGGTTCGTTCATGACACTACCATGCATTATTGTTACCACCGCAAGTGGCCCACCTGTGGAAGGATCCGTCAGACCCTTAATACTGTCTACCAGTAGCCCACCTGTGGAAGTATCCGCCAGACCCTTAATGCCGTCCAGCAGTAGCCCACCTGTGGAAGTATCCGCCAGACCCTTAATACCGTCTACCAGTAGCCCACCTGTGGAAGTATCCGTCAGACCCTTAATGCCGTCCAGCAGTAGCCCACCTGTGGAAGTATCCGCCAGACCCTTAATGCCGTCCAGCAGTAGCCCACCTGTGGAAGTATCCGCCAGACCCTTAATGCCGTCCAGCAGTAGCCCACCTGTGGAAGGACCCGTCAGACCCTTGATGCCGTCCAGCAAGAGCTCACCTGTGGAAGGATCTGTCAGACCCTTGATGCCGTCCAGCATGTCCAGCGTCATGTCGCAGATGCACTCGGCGTGATTGATTCGCTTCTCCGGTGCCCCTGACACCACCATGTAGGAGTCTCCTATCGTCTCCACCTGGAAACCACGTCAGCGTCTGTGCGTATTGAAACTAGTCTATTCGGGCCTCTTTCACACTTGCCGCCCGTGCTCGGGGTTGATGCAACCGCTAATATTGTCTTCTTTTCGACCATGGAAGAAGAGTGCACGTTTGGCTCGCCGAATGTTTTTCACTGGAATCGTGAATAATCGACAATTAACCTCTTCATTTCCCCAGAATGGTCAATGTTATGAGTCGTAGGGCGATGGACAATTCGGCTAACCTGCTCACATCTGTCACTAACCTGTCCGAGATCAGTCGATGTTGCTGCCCTAACTTGACCTAAGATGACTCCGTCGGCTTATGAGCCACTCTGGGTATAATGATGTTTAATATGAAGTCTAAGTTGCACCTCTAGATACTAGAAGACTTGTTTTGGTACTATTTCGGAATTTTCCAAATAGAGGCCAGCATATCTGATATGATCCGTGCCCTATAGGTTGAAGTATAGCAAATCGAAATCGGCAGCATCGTCCGTATGCGGATAATTCCAAGTGCGTATCTGTTGTTTGTGTACAGGGTGTGATTAAAGATGAAAGTTTTATATTATTACGAAAAATTAATACTGAAGCTGCTGATCTGGAAGATCAGGCATTAACCTAAAGTATTCAGGTGCCAGTCGATAATTATCATCAAACACGACCGTTCTCGTTTCATCTCGCTAGCACACCCCGTTGGCGACATTCGGGGGAGGTCGCAACAACCCTCTCTTCCCCGAATTGGAGAGGTCACAAAAGTTTGAGCAAGGGCTATGGTTGAGCAATTACTGGATGAAGTTTAGGTGCCGATGGTAGCAGTTCGCAACACCGTGTTCTTAATACCTATTCTAGTCTGACGTTTCTCGTGCGAAAACAAAATCGTTAAGTAATAGATTTGTCGCCTTTTTTCCTGCTAGGCGAGATCAGCAGAATCATCATCCACTGGCCTGCCAATGCGCCTTTTTTCCTTACTCCTAGGCAGTCGCAATAAGATGGGCACACACGGTCCGCTATATGCGCACCAGCGGCGTTCATTGATCATTCAGTCTGACACTGCTGCAAATGCTGCAGCTACGAGTGCACTTAAGCGAAACCAGAGATACTTGGTTTGGTTCAGTAACTTTAATACATGACGCGCCCTTTAGCTTTTTTGTTCTCGCAGACTGACATTTTTGTCTTCAAATCGACTTCAAGTTTGTTGTACGCACGACTGGTTAGCCTCACCTTGTAGACGAGGTTGAACTCTGTCAGCTGGTCAAAGATGGAGTACATGGAGTTGAGCATGCACACAACCTGCATCGGTGAGATTCGACTGCAGATCTCGGTGAAGTTGACGACGTCAGAGAACAGTATGGTGACGCTGTCGAACACCTGCAACCACCGCGAGAAACCATCGTTCTGTACCAGATCATGACATCAACAGGAGCAATGCGTGGTTAGCGAACAGGGACGAACTGCCCCGGATGAAGGTCTGACCGAAGTTCAATAGTGACGTCGAGACATTCCCAATTTTCAGATGCAGTAATTTGACATGCGAGAATAATAGACAAGGGTAGTCTTTTGAACGATCAAAAATCAAAAGTTTGATATCTCTTCACCCAACGATTTATTACTGTGCGGACTACGTTAGCACAGTTTGTCCTATCTGACTTCGAGCACTGCAGCCATCTGGGGTGATGACTGCCTATGATTCATTTCTATCAGAATATTTCTGGAACACTTATTCCAAGAAGATGAAGTTCACAAGGAAGCGCCACCAGAAAGCAGCTCGCAAGCATCGCGGGGATGACACATCATGACCCTACTCTAAGCAGCACCTTGCTTGCAACTGACGTAAACTGTGAAGAGCCTGCCCTAGGTTCGTGTGATCCAAACGCATTTCACGGCGACGGAGGGCTTTGTCAAGCTGCTTCTCGGCTATCATGAAACATTAATGACTCGCGATGCAGCGGCGGCAACTTGTTCACTTTGCATGGCGGCTTCTACATGACGAGAGCACGTGCATCCCACTGAAACAACAGCGGCGGCTTCACACCGTTTTCAGGTCACCGCCATGCTCTCTTTGCTGATGTGATGACGCTCAGCAGCACAGGGTATGGCGTCATACAGACGCGACGGCTTTTCCGTGACTGATGAAAAACATGCTGTGAACGCCGAAATGAACGGGCCCACAGTCGCATGCAATTCTGGGATATGAGAAGCCATGTGCACAACCAACGGTGATCGAGGAACTGCACGTGTCCGAGAAGAGCAAGATTGCAGCATCAGTCCATATCGGCTCAGCAGAATTAGGAGTGCGTGTGGCGCTCCTGAGGTCATTCGATGAAAACTGTCATTCAATGAAAACTGTCATTCAATGAAAACTGTCATTCAATGAAAACTGTCATTCAATGAAAACTGTCATTCAATGAAATCTGTCAAGACCCATGCACATTTGATTGATATATGGTATTTGATTGAGCCGGGACGAAAACACCGACGAGACCCTCCATACTGTTTCATGCTGACATTCACTCTGAATACCACAAGAACCCCGCTTAAAATGTAGTCATTCATGCCAAAGAACCACGCTTAAGGTAGGAAGCCGGAATGTAGTTACCCCCGCTGGTATGCATTTTCCTGATACTTACTCAAAATACTCCTCACAACATGCACATGGCCGACCGTCAGTTCAACACGGTCTATTGTGGAATGTATTTTTCTGCTGTCACAAAGACAGGAAAAGGCTCTCTGCACAGCTCCGATTGTATACAAAGCACTTCGGTTTCTCGTGTGTGTGGCCGGGCAACAAAACAACCCGACCATCCCTTGGGTGGAAGCGATATCCGAGTCGTCAGTTCACAGCTTCACGCTTCCGCCACCATTCCGTGGACCATGCCACCACCACCAGCCGCACTGTTTTCCCATTTCCCAATCTCGCGGCCCACCGACGAAGCAGTGTGGGTGGCGCCATTAACCGTGATCGTGCATAAAATGTGTCCAAAACCACCCAATAAACAAACAAACAAACAAACAAACTTGACAACGAGCGCTCGAGAAGCCAGCGATCATCTTCTGAAGAGAGCCAAGCGCTACATCGTGACCAGGTGCTTGAAGGCGCTAGTGATAGCGTGAAATGGAAAATCATCAAAGCATTGTATTTATCGCATATAACATGATCCACAAGAGGACTCCGACAAACATTCCTTTGGGTGTCAGTGTTGGAACATTAAAAAATAATTGGGAGCAAATTTGCTTTTTCATGCCCTTTTTCCCAGTCAGCAAAAATATAGGTTCCACGTTAAACCTCAGCAACATTGAGGGGACGGGAGAGGGGCGCCTCCAAGAGTATGGAATGGTCCACCCCTGTTGGGAGAGGGAACGGATGTAATATATCTATTCAGCCACCATTCTGATCATTCGACAGGATGACGTACTGTGCTTACTACGAGAACTAACTACCATCGCGAAAGATGCATATTTGTCGTACTTCTTTCGCGAGATTTACGCCGATTCAGACGCGACAAGTTGGTACGGAAAAGAGGGCTATCAACTTGCATGCGCCTTAGCAACGGTGGCCTAACCCACATTCAATTCGGTTACACAACGGCTAATTATTCCAGACTAGGAGCTTTTGGAACGGTTGGAATGGTTGGAATGGAACGATTAACGCCTATCCTCCGGAGTCGCCGAACAATCTGGATTACATTACTGACGATATATATATTAAACAATGCTGCATGCATGGGGAATGTGGAATTATTGCATTTTGGCTCCTATTTTTACCCAGCTTGAAGCGTCTACAAAATTAAGACAAATACCCCGCACATCTGGGGTATTATTGTTACGCTGGTTCATGTGAAGAGATTTTCAGCTCCCATATTGTTCGTTTTGCTCATTCGTCTATCTAGAACATCAGTCACCAGTATATTTCACAGTATCCAAAACATGGAATTAGAGTATTGGATATTTTTTACGTCAGATGATACATGACTATCCGGTTGGTTTCAGCTTCCCCACGCCCGGTAGGACTTCTTTCTGCATGTTCGATACGAGGCCATTAACCTGCTACCAACGATCTAGCCACCCGCCACCGGTGATCCTGTCCACCACCAGTCACCGACGATCTTGCCACCAGCCCCCGGTGATCCTGTCCACCACCAGTCACCGACGATCTTGCCACCCGCCACCGACGATACTGTCCGCCACTCGCGACCGACGACGATCCTGCCACCCGCCACCGGCACTCCGGCCGCTCCCCACAAACGATCTGGTCACTTACCAGCGAGATACGTCCGCCACTCGCGACCGACGACGATCCCACCCGCCACCGGCACTCCGGCCGCTCCCCACAGACGATCTGGTCACTCACCAGCGAGGATACCGTCCGCCACTCGGTGCCAACGACATCACTGCTCTTGCATGGTTAGATGTAACCAGTGGCAAAGTCAGAATATGGTCCAGAAGGAGGAGTGGGGATGCGAACATCTGAAGAGGGTCCCCCTAACTACTCCCCCCCCCCCCCACTTTTCCAAAAGTGTTCTGATTCCGGTCACAATATTTCCAAAGGGCCCACGCACACACACACACACACACACACATGTACACACACACACACACATATATATATATATATACATGTGTGTGTGTGTGTGTGTGTGTGTGTTTGTGTGGGTGTGTGGGTATGTACAGGCAAAGTTGGTTAAATACCTGTGAAAACAATGCACTCCGCTCCAGCGTGGCTAATGTGAGATGTCCAATGAAGGTGCAACATTTCGGTAAAGATCAGAAAAGCATTCCGTTGAGCTGCCGAAAACAACAAACAAAAACATATTAAAGAAAATAATGGAGCATCAGCACATCTCTAGCGAAGGCATGAATAGTATTAGCTTGGGTAAAAAAATCATTGCTTATCTCTATGGACACTATTAGTGCCTCTTTCTGTCATCCACTACGCTCAGACATGCTTTAGTATGGATATGCATTAGTATGCCCAACACACAGCATCCTGCAACATATTTTTGTGTTTCTTTTTGCCTAACCGGAGTCACCCCGTTCCAAGACGAAGCAAATGGCACCTCGGGAGCGGCCGTCATCACAGCTATCGCTGGGCCGCCTTTTTCGCCACCGCTGGAGCGACCGTAGCTATTGGTGCAACTGTGGTGAGGTCACTGTGACGGCTGTGGCCGCTTAGGCAGTCGTCACCGCTAGGATCGGCTGTGGCCTTTGGGGCGGCCGTGGCAACAGGGGCAGCCGCCGCCGCTAAGTCGGCGGGGCTCAGTCCTCGACAGCATTTATGGCTCTCAGGGATAACTTATCTCTGAGCCTGACCCTCAGCATTCCTCGCACCCATCGCCTGTTCTCAAGGACTCTCTTATCTCTCAGGGGGCTCGACCCATGAGGTGCCCATCCCAAAGCTCAGGAACATTCTAGTCCAGTCCTCTCAGGGGACATATTGATCCATCAGGAGCTATCTCCAATTCGCATGGGCCATTCCCAGTTCTCGATAAACTTTTCTAGCTTTCAGAGGAATCCTGCAGCTCCGAAACAGGCCTCACAATGTTTAGCAAACATATCTAGCTCTCGGAAGTCTCCTTAACTCTTAGGTGGCTCTGTTCATCCTTCAGTGTTCCTCTCAAGCCTCAGGAACATCACAGTCCGGTCCGCTCTATCTCTCAGGGGCCTCCCCAGCCCTCGACAGCCTTTCGTGCTAATAAAGACATTCTAGCTCTGAAACTGGCTCTCAAAATTCCTCACAACCATCGCTAGCCCCGAGGGACTCTCTTGAGTTATCAGGTGATCTGTTCTTCTCATATGGATCCCCTACGAGTCTCTTGCGCATCCCAGTCCGATTATCTCTAGCGCTCAGTGACCATTTCAAATCCCCTCCACAGCTGTTAGGGGAAACTCACAGTCTTTGATTATTTTCTAGCTTCAAGGGCTTTCTAACTCTCACGCGAGACCTAGCTATTCTCCACAACCGTCGTGAGCCTTAGAGACTCTCCTTAGGTCTCAGGGACACTGTTAGTAATCAAGGACCCTTTCGACCTGCTAGGGGCCCTTCCCAATTAACAATAGTTTTTTTTGTGGTTTCAAGAACATTCTAGCTCTAGGCTGTCCCCAAATATTCTCTCCAGCAATCGCCAACTAACAAGGATTTTATAATCTCTTAGTGTACCGAGTTCATCCATTAGGGGCCGCTCTCAATCTCAAGAGAATCCCAGTCCAGTCTTCTCTGACTCTCAGAGATACTCTTCATCCCTCAGGGTCCTCTCCTGGTTTTAGAGACCCATCACAGGCCTCAATATCCCTGCCTAGCTCCCATCTCGTGGGCATTTCAGCTCTGAAATGGGCCCCCACTAGTCCTCTTCAGCTCTTAGGGGTCCTGTTCATCCCTCAGGTGCCCTTCCAAACCCCGAGTGCATCCCAGCCCTCTCTGGCCCTCAGGCGACCTGTTTATTTATCAACTGTCAGGGGCCATTCCAGATGGGATTGATCTTTCCAGCTGACATGGGCATTGCAACTCTCTGGCGTTGCACGGCTCTTCACGGCCCTCAGGATGGACGTCTTCGGGTTTCAGGGGCCCTTTCCACACAAGCTGTTAGATGCGTTTAATTTTTCATCGGTTAAACCTCTGCCACGTCGGGCGGTCGCCTGGACTGTCCCACCGGACTCGCGAAGGGGGCGAATGCCTCTTCACGCCATGTGAACGTCACGCTTTTTAACAGCCTGGTGCCCCTCCATGGGCTTAGATGCCCTTTACGTAGCACCGGGAACCCTTCGCTTCGGCTCAGATCGTCTTCGTTCGTAGCTCGGGTGCTTCTTGATCGGCCTGAAACCCGTCAGTAGCCTGTTTATAGTTCTGAGCCCCTTGCCATCGGCGTGAGCCAAAGCCGACCCAGTGGCCGCCCCCCCCCCTCTCCGTTGGCTGAAGGGCTCTCTTTCACGGCTCAGGACACTCTTCGTCCGTCCGGGGTCCTCTCTTTCAAAAGCTTAGACCTCCTCTATTACGCCAAGGGCCTCCTGTGCGGCTTTGGCCCTCTTCGTCGGTCCAAGGGCACTTCATACCGGCCCCGGCCCTCTCCCGCAGCTAGAGGTCGTTTCGGTCAGTGTGCCCCTCCCCCTCCCCCCCCAGCGATCCACCGGCCTTCTCTAACAGGTGGGAGGCGCTCTTTCGACAGCCTCATCGGTCGGTCAAAGGGCACTTTCTGACGGTCCGAGGTCCTCTCCGGGAACTAAACCCCCTCCGTCGTCTTAGGGCCGTCTTTGACGACCCAGGGCTTTCTCCGGCAAGCTGGAGGCCTTTTTCAAACGCTTGGCCCTCTTCAACAAGTCAGAGGCTCTTTCTTCGGCTTGGGCCCCGCCGTCAGCCCAGGGGCCCTTCCAACAATACGGGGACCTTTCGTCAATCTAGAAGCCCTTCACGCCAGCCCAGCCAAGTGTCCTCAGCATCTTCCGAGAACACTCCATTTCCTCGGGGCCCTCTTCATTAGTCAGGGACCCTTTCCATTAGTGAGGGACCCTTTCGCCGGTCTAGGGGCCCTTCACGTCGACCCAGGGTCTTTCACGTCGCCTCAGGGTCTTTCACGTCACCCCAGAGATCTTTCATGTCGCCCCATAGGGCCCTTGTGGCCCCCTTCACCGACACCCTGAGAGGCCCTTGGGAGCCCTCAAAGCGGTCGCCTGGAGGGCCCCCTCCGTCCCTCCAGGGGCTACCGCTGTCCCCTTCGCCCCCACCCTTGGATACGCCACTGGTTGTTGCAGCTAATTTTCGCATTCCAGCGTTAAAATATGCAATTAGTGTTCATCTCTAGACAACTGATTAAGTAGTGCCGTACCTTTATTTGTTTGCAGGACATTGGAAAACAAACCAGGAGAGTGGATGCTCCTATGCTTCTCCAGCAATGCTCATGTTTAGTGTCGATACTCCGGTTAATTTCTGTATGATGTACATTGTTATTGCATTCTGTATATTGGAATGCACGTGTTGTGCGTGACTCCGCATTCAGGGTGAAAAAGATACGAAGCATGCCTGACGATCACTGGCTGAAGTAATTATGTTATTCAGCCCGGCCATGTTTAAATAGCCAAACCCACTTTTCATAATGAGCTGCCAGCGTGTGCCCGGAACACCCTGACACGGAAACTGCAATCACGGTTTCTTTGTCGCAGCATAGTCTTTACAGTCGACCGTTGAGTCATGTAGCGTCGCCAATCTCTCACGCCGATTGGTGAGCGAAGAGGAGGAAAGGGAGATAACTCAACTTTCATTGTAGACGGCATCTTACCCTAGACAATCGCCTGTCGCAGCATAGTCAATGCAGCTTTCCAGTAGTGTAGCATATAATATTGTAGGGCTAATTTCCTCCGACCTACGCCCGTTCGAAATGGAGTTTGCCTTCCTTCGGATTGCCAACTGTCTCATTTTATGCAAATAAAACTGCTGGTATATAGCACAGACATGTAAAAAAATCATTTCCATTCCAACAAATCTTCATATCTACGTCACGGTCCCAACAGCACACGATTGCCTGAGGCATGTGACGTCAGCGACCACCTGTTGCCTGTTTGTCGGGGCGCTGAGGGATCGCGGCAATTTGATCAAGAGCGCTGGCGTGTCAGGCTTGTCGGCCGGCCGGGCTGTGATTCCTCGGGGAAACACAAACTCCGTGTCGCAAGATTGTCATATTGCGCTTTAGGGCATTCAGCGGAATTACGGGTCATTCGTTATGACGCATGTATGGCAACTGCCTGAAGGGAATAGACTAGCCATTCAAGCCAAGGGTATTGCTTTATATATTTTTGAAGGGGCAAGTGCCCCCTCAATGTTGGCTTCTCCTCAATAATTTCACCTCTTAGCATGAGACCGTGCGGAGTCAACACCTCAATGCATTTGGCCCATCCATTTCCTTCATGTATTGTGCCTTTAAAAATTTAAAAAAATTAGGGGGGGGGGAAAAAACATCTTTATGCATTGTGCCTCCCCGAAAAAATCGCATCTGGATCCTAAAAAGTGAAACCGGGGCACCTAAGTAAATAGGCTAAGTAAGTATTCTTACAAATACATGTCCGGACACGGAAAATCGCTCTAGAGCCACCAAAATCGCGTCAGAGGCCTCCAAACATCACGCACGACCCCGTAAAAACGTACAGGGACTCGACAAATCGTGGCGAGGAACACGAATATGGCATCGGGGCCCGAAAAAATCACATCGGGAACCGGGAATCGAAAAATTAAGGAAAGGTCCCGAAATATCGCGTCGGGCACGAAAAGCTCGCGTCGAGTCCTCAAAACTACGCGCCTGAGCCCGAATGATTACGCTGGGACCGAGACAAACCGCAGACGAGCCTCCCGAAATCGCACCAAAACATTTGCGTCGGGGGCCCGAAATAAACACAGCGGGGACCTAAAAGCACTGTGGAGGCCAAAACGCACCGGAGCCCTCCAAGGCGCTTTATAACAGAGTTTTTTAAAAATTTCTTTTTTGTGTCCCCCCTATTAATTAAAATGTTCCCCCCCCAAACCCCCCCCCAATAAAATAAAAATTAAATGTAACCCCCCCCGAGCCCGGGGGGGGGGGGGGGGCCGGCCGCCCCGCGGCGGGGGCGGACGGCCGGGTGGGTGGCTCTCTTCCCCGCCGCCCCCCCCCCCCCCCCCACCCCGCTTTGGGGGGGGCCCCCCCCCCCGCCGGGGGGGGGGGGGCCGCCCCCAGAAAAAAACCCCCCCCCCCCCCCCCCCCCCCCCCCCTCCCCCGCCCAGCCCCGCGGCGCGGCTTTGTAGCCCCCCCCCCCCCCCCTTTTAATTAAAAAAAAAATCTCCCCCTTTTTTTAAAAAAAAAAAAAAAAAACAATTTTTTTTCGCGCCGGAAAAATTTTTTTTGGGGGGTTTTTGGGTTTTGTTTTTTTGCTTTCTTTTCCCCCCCCCAAAAAAAAAAAAAAAGAGGAAAATAAACGTTTGCGACCGGGGGGAGACGCCCCCAAAAAAAAAAAAAAAAAAAAAAAAAAAAAAAAAAAAAAAGCATCGAATCTCGCAAAAAATCCGCAACTCCTTGAAGCATGCGCTGGGATCCCAAATAACCACACCGGGACCTCTAAAACACACACCGGAGGCCTTCAAAGCACACCGAGCCCACAGAAGACAGCATGAGGACCTCAAACACACACCAATAGACGAAGAAAAACGTAACTGGTCCAAAAAGAACATCGAACCGGTTTGGTAACCATTTAGTTCGATAGCCAAACTGGCATCATTGGAAGCAAAGAGATTAGGTGCATCAAAACTCAGCGAAGTATCCGGATTTTCTTTCCACAAGATAATGTGGGAAGAAGAGTAAATAATCATATATTTTAATTCATCGAATTTTCCCAGCGAACTTCCATGCGAATCATTCCATGACGTAAAAGATGGCACAAGACATGTGGCAGCAACTAGAAAAACGTAGGAGGCCTAGCAGGAATCGCACAATCGCACGAAGTGTAGCGGATGCGCCGAGCGCACACGTGCTCGATTGGTGTGCTGGTGACCGGGCGTTATGAACCCAAATGCGTGAAATATGTTTTTTTTAACATTCGTAAGTGATGTGTACAGTCGTAATTTCAGCAGTGTGAACTGACCCATGAAGGGATATCAGAAAAACTTTGAACAAAGGGGATGGGTGAGATCCGGTGACTTAGAGACGATGATGGTCGATGGGGCTCAACACACAGGAAAACGAAGTTGGGCACTAATTACTTAATTAATATATATGGGCCCATTAAAAAAATATTATTAGAAATCAGGGAAATTTTGCTTAAAAATTAGGGTAGGTCAGCACCAATCTAAATTCGCTTGCCTCCCTCCCCACCCTTGACGCAAATCATAGGCATGCATTTGTATCGGATCAGATAATGTTTTGGCGCCTTCCAGCCGGAGCTGGTTACGATGTTCATTGTTCTCGTCGGAGAAGTCCTTGGAGGTGCTTGACAGCCCAGAGCTGGCTACGATGTCCATCTGCTCATTGCTCCCGTCGGGGGAGTCCTTCATGGTGCGCTGTTAGGGGCGCTGGACAGGCGAGGGCACGAGATGGTTTATAGTGCTCCCTTGCTGCATGTCTATGATCGGGCGCCATACAGTCAGCACTTGTGCTCTGTTGGCAAACGGTGAAGAGAGCGTCCAATGTTTGCGGAAGAGCAGGAATTTCTGAAAGAAATCTTATAATTTCCTCTATTTCAACAATTCGGCACACACACTCAAATTTGGGATGCGTTCACCACATTCGACACATGAGTACGAGTGCGGAAATGGTGCCTCCAATTTCGGTAAATATGCATTGAAAACATTTCGCGTCAGCCCAAATTGGATGCACCCTTGCCGAATTCGGCTCATGTGCCAAATATGTGCCGATTTCAAGCTGAGATGTATTGTGTCGAATTTTCGAATTGGTCAATACCAAGATGTGACGAGGCCATTTTGTCTCACGGCGTTCCCGCTCAGTTTATATCGCACATTGCTCTCCAGGGCGGCACCTTCCATCGGACTGGCACTGGTTGCGCAGTCGAGGCGCGCTTGTCACGTGGTATTGCAAGATAACCACGTGACCGATGGCTGGCTGACTGGCTCTTGGTTCATGCCGGCTGCACCGGCACCGACTAAGTGTCGCCACAAATCCTTTTCTTGGGCCCAAAAATGCATGAATTGCTAGGAACAAATAGTGGTGCGATCATGTATAAATGCAAAGAAAAGACCAAGTCTAACTCTAGATGTAGGATTGGGACTTAGAATGCCAGAACAAAACGTTATTAAAGTTTAAAATGTGTGGCGGTTCGACAGGGCTGAGCCGGGACTGGCGCGAGGATGAACCTGTGTGTTACACACACAGCACGCTCGCTCGCTCGGGCTGCACCCTCGCTCGCAAGAAATAAATAAGTTGTGTAAAAATGAAGCATGCAAGCCAATGCAAGTCATGTGCTTCATAGGATGATATTTGAGACTCAGAGCTTCATGCTTGTTTAGGGATTCTCAGCCGAAGCTATGTTACTGCTTTGTAAACTTTCAATGATAGGTTCCACGCTTGATCGACCAAGACAGCAATTACTCGCTGTGTAAAGTAGGACTAAAATGATATGTAAAATGACTCGCTTCCGTTCCAATTTGAGCACGTTTTTTATCGTGCAGATGGGTGGGCGAGCATCGCGATAGAACAACGGCAGCAATTTGGCAAGTTTTCAGGGCTCTGCCATGCTTTCTCTAGTGATATCATGACGCCCAGCAGTACATTCCGATGTATGCTACTGAAAAACCGAGCTATTTCGGAGTGGACATGAAACAAGCGATATGACACGATGCGATGAATGGCATATCGCCACACGGCATCGGGTGGCCGGCTTTCCGTGACGTCGCAAAGTGTCATTGATACAGAAAAACGATGCAACGAGCAGCGCGGTAACTCAGAATTTAATTTCGATTATAACACCGTGTAGTTTAAGACCGGTTCGGTATATTTCCCAATATCCGCCGTTCGAAGTCAGGTCAATTCAAATTCAATGAACATCAATGTTTGTGGATTAATTGTACTATTACTCCTAGTATTAATTGTATTTCGAAGCTAATCCTGAATGAAGGCTTATGTCAACCCATTAGCAGCTGTCATTGAACCCTCATGGAGCTGCCTGTTGATTCGCCATACAATACTAGCGTATCGTTAGCTGCAAGGCCATCGTTTTCGTGACAATAATTTACGTTTTTGTACTCTTAACCTTAGCAGTGCGAGATAATTACATATACCACGCAGTGCGGTTGGCTGTCAATTTCGCCCTTCTGACCTTTGGTCTAAGGAAGATAGAGAGGTGTGGTAAACGGCATGGAGTAGTTGCATCCTTAATCTTTTAGACTTACTTCAAATATTATCTCTATCTCGTTTGGATGATCTTCAAGTTCACCTCCAGCAGGCCAATGTCGGAGTGCACTAACTCATCTGTTTTCGCCCTAGTTTCCGGACCCCGGTCGTATAACAAATGTGATTTTATGCTTCAATATTGATTATATGCGAACGGAAGACGTATTATAACACAAGTGACATGAGCAAAGGTCAAGACCACTGATCCCGTCAAGGTTAAATATTTGGAGTTATGTGATGAACTGCTCAAGATGACAATATTCGAAACAGATTGTACTCAGGAAAAAGCAAGTAGTGCCATCAAAGCAAAGCAATGTTTTCCACCATGAAAATTTTGCTAAAGGAAAAAAATAAACTATGTACATTTAATATGACATTTTCCTTGACATTGTAAACAAAAATTAATAATATATTTTGCAAGGATTAAGCTGTCGTGCACCGCATTTCATCAGAATCTGATGAATCAGATAAATTAATCGGATTCATCACATTCTGATGAAATGCTGTGTACGACAGCTTAATCTTTGCAAAATGTAGTATTTTTTCGAAATATCTTTACAATTGCAAGGAGAATGTGATATTAAATATAACTGCGATGCTCATCATCATGCTCCTGGCGGCCGCACTGAAACACATCAAAAGTATATTGGTTTATTAAAACCTTAGGACATTCCAGAAAATGTTATAGTATATTCAAATCGAATTTAGTGAACCCAGCCACATCAGAAATCAACTAGGTGTGCAAACTTACGCCAGTTTGGCCCATTTTTGTTTCATAATATTTCGTATTATGGAGCAACTCTAGAGCTACGGGAATACATGTACCTTCGGAACATTTCAGGTCATATCTCCGTGACATAAACTGATAATAACTTCACACCTACCATATATTTTTAGAAGGCATATTTCGGTAACACGAGCACATAGTGTCTCCCTGTGCTCCCAGTGGCTCCCACGCACTCTGGATGGTTCAATACTTCTGCCAGCCATCAATTGTTGAATACGGGCACGGCCATCCGTATTACAATATACTAGGCTGAAATTGGAGTAAAAACACTGGATGGCTGTGGTGATGTTTGTATTGTTCGTTAATTGTTGTTTTGATGTACATTTTAGACCTTTTCGGGAAAAATTGATAGCTACATTTACTTCCTTCAGATTCCTCATTGGTGATGAGATACTTGGAATAGACTGAATATGATAATACAGTCCGGAAAAAGTGCGTCATCTTTTATTAGCATGGGCCATTTCAGTATTGACTCCAGATGACATACTCGGGTGCATGTTGTGAACCTCCTGGAGCCTGTCCAAGTTTTCCCTTACTTTTACGGAAACATAAATAGTTCATGAAACATTAGGCGGTTTCACGCGTGCACTAGCGGGAAGTAATCGTCATGACATCCCAATGGCGAAGTTAGGCCATATTAATTACGTTGATCTGAAAACTTTTAAACCGGAGATTGGACCAATTTAATATAAGAATAAACAAACAGAGTATGTTCAGTTACCTAATACGACAAGTTTTTGGACTACTAACAGCTTGTTTATGCACAAACCCTGAAGATTAACACCCACCCCTGGGGATAGATTAACACCTACATCCGCGCCTGGGACGTCATCTGTCGGAAATTAACACCTACATCCGCGCCTGGGTCACCATCTAGTCGGAAATCTGGAAGTCAGACCAAGCGAGCCTGACTTCGGAAGTAAATTCGGTAACAACAGCTGTTTGTCGAATTCAGCGGTCTTCAAATGTCAAGTTTTCCGAGCAGTTGACTGCTTTGATCAATATCGCCAGCCAGCTCCATTTACAGTGAGTGATTGGCCCTTTATGCTAGCTATGACGAACCATAATCCACGTTTTAAAAAAATATGTCATCATTTGTGCTCTGATTGCATCATTTACAGCTGAAATATGTCAGGCAAGCCAACAAACAAGCTTGTCTCATATCCACATATTTTGGACGTGTTGCGGTTTTTGGGGTGCTCTAAACATTTCATTCTTTGTTCTTTCTTGCGAGTATGATATTCAAAAACAAGGGTCAATTGATAACCCCCCCCCTCCCCCCCCCCAGTATGGGTGCTGGAACGTATGGGCGATAGGGTCCAACGCCGCCGTTAAATACAGACATTTTACATCAGCATTATGGCGTTGACTGAAGGGAATTCACTGAAAAGAGTCTTGCTTCCCACCCCTATCTAAATTTCACACGTCCGCCGTTACCGAATCACAGACTCACTGGACCTTATTCAGGTAGGAGGACAGCGACATTTAGAAACGGAGCCTCGTATGGTGCATTAGAACTGGGGGGAAAATGATTTTTTTAGGAGTGCCGGACCATAAAGGACATTTGCGCCGCCTTTAAAGCGAGTACGTTACATGTCGGTGTATAAAAGCGAGTGTGTGCGATCAAGGTGCAGACAAGTGGATATTTACGTTAAGGGAATTGTATGTTATAGTTTGTGTGATATTTTAGATGCTGAAGGCGGGGGCTGGGTTGGAAACATATCCCTGATGTCTAAATGGATTTAATTTTACTTTACTCCTCCGCAAAATAATTTGTAGTTTGGGTGGGGGTGGGGGTGTGTTGAGACTGGCGAGAAGTTGATTTTGCCAGGGTGCCGGCTTTAGCCTACTCTTATCGAAGAGCACCGAGGGATCTTTACCGTGCGAACAAGGAGGTAATTGTCCACACCGCCTATCACGCCGGTCGCCGCGTGTTAGTTGTTAGTAGCGGGTTAGTCTAAGCATGCCATGCAGGGTTGTCAGTTGGGTTCGTACGGTGTTTTGCAATTCGGCTCTTCTACGTCCGCTGTACCTCTGGGTAGCCGTTTACGTTATGAGTTGCAAGGCAAATCAGCTCATCTACGTCCGATGGCTCCTCTAGGTAGTTGTTTTACGTTATGCTAATTTTTATTTTTAGTTTTAGTTTTTATGTTTTCCTAAAGCAAGTCAGCTCATCTACTTCCGACGGCACCGCTAGGTAGCCATTTATTTCTAACTGAGAGTACTTGACCTCTGCTCAGTCCCCAACTCAGCCCTAAGTTTCCTAGCCTCCTAGCTATCTCAGCTTCAAAGATCTAGAGTGGGGTAGCATAATCTACCGCCTTCATTACGCGACATAGCTGGAAGTCTTTCATCGCTTAGATCAATGTCACTATATCACCAGCAATAAAATAAACGAAAATTGCGAACGTGGAGAATGCAAGTGTCGAACTCAAAATTCGTCAATAAAATTAAATGGAATGAGCGCTGACATCAAACCCTTCCAAACATCTTCAGCCCCATGCCTGTGACTCACTTCACATGTGTCGACTGGGTTTGCTCCCTTTCGCAGCCGGTTGGCCACTTCCTTCGGGATCATCTGGTAGAGCAGCTCGTCCGTGCGCCGCATCTCGTCGTCCAGTTTCTTCATCGACTCCTCCAACTTCTTGGACTTGAGCTGCTCCTGGTCCAGAGCCAGCTTGAGCTCGACCGACTGCTGCGTGCCGGCCAGCATCAGATCACTGGCGGCGGTTGATGGTGAGGTCAGGGAAGGCCGCGATTCGCTTGCAGCAAGCCATTTAGATGCTTGGAAAAGTGTGTGGCAAGTGTGGACATCGCTGATTTCGCTCAAAACAGGTGCAATATTCATATGGCCTAGCTCCATAGACTCTAGGTAAAGTGGTAGAGTGACACTTGGATACACATATGGGTCGGATCGCTGGAGCATCGACCATCAGTCTCTTCGTCGCCGTCAGACCAGATGTGACAAGCACGAGGCGCACACAAATTCGAAAGCGTGATGCACTGAGGTGATTGCTTCTCAGGCACCAAAGGACTGAGAAGCAGCCGTTGGAGCTTCTCGGTCCTTACCGACTGAAGTCATGCATGGAGAGGTCGTTGATGAAGAGGCCTGTCTGGACCATGGCCTCCAGGTCAGGCATTACGGGTGTACCCAGGAACAACAGCATTTTCCACTCGCTGAGGTACATCATCTGACCTGGGGGGAGATAAGTGATCGCCGCGATGCGACATCCACTCCTCGCTGAAGTATATCATGTGACCCGAGACGAGACGGTTGGGCACCGTGACAGGTCACCCTCTACCTGCTGACGTATGCCGTCTGACCTGGACATGTCAGTTGGTGACCGTGACGGGTTATCTTGCAACCCCTCAGGCAGGGGCATCAATATCTTTTGAGAAAAAAAGGATTGGGGAGAGATAATATATGGAGGAAATAGGAGGGCCGAACTGGATTTGGGGGCACCTACAGGACCGACGTCAAAAATTAAGTTATTGGGAGGGGGTGGCGAGGGTGAGCTAGCATGGGGGAAGGCCCTCAAAAGTATGCAAATTGACACCCATGACCTGAGGTGTCATCCAGCATGAGTGTGGTATCATTGACCGCAACAGGTCATCCTCTACTCCCTTGTGAACGTGCATGCGCAGATCAGATACCCTGGACCCGTCAAGTGATGATATAAAACACAATCCAAGCCACACGCATTACTCGGCGGTTGTAATCGATGGACAGTTTGTTCGTATTTTACACTCGAACACAATTGGATTGAACTTGGTTACCAACGATAGCATTACATATTTTGTGTTCTTATCGATTGCTGGATGAAGCTTTAACTGCTGTTGACGCGTCACCTTTTAGCCGCAGACTCATCTTCTTGGCGTTGTCGTCGTTGACTTGCCACAGGTGGTTGCTGTCGCCCCCGTTCGGGGAGTGCAGCCGCGATGGCCCGTCGATCGAAACCATCTTCTTGGCGTTGTCGTCGTTGACTTGCCACAGGTTGTTGCTGTCGCCCCCGTTCGGGGAGTGCAGCCGCGATGGCCCGTCGATCGAAACCATCTTCTTGGCGTTGTCGTCGTTGACTTGCCACAGGTGGTTGCTGTCGCCCCCGGTCGGGGAGTGCAGCCGCGATGGCCCGTCGATCGAAACCAGCTCAAATATGTTGTTGGTTCTCAGTAGTATCTGCGGCCGATCCCACACAACTTTGTCGATACCCAATATCTCATATCTCATATCTCGTATCTTATATCTCATCGCATATCTCATAGCTCACATATCATACCTCACATCTCATATCTCATATCTCGTATCTCGTACCTTATATCTCATCACATATCTCATATCTCATATCTCATATCTCATATCTCATATCTCGTATCTCGTATCTCATATCTCATATCTCATATCTCATATATCATGTCTCATATCTCATATATCGCATCTTAACGGTCACATTTAGCACATCTCACACACATGTTGACGACCAAATGTAAGTTAACGTGCCACGTCTGGTACAGTTGATTACATTATATTTCATGTTAGGCTGGAACATTATGTATGATAAAGAGGTGCAAGGTGCGGCACGAGGTGCAATATGCACTTGCAAGGTGCGGTATGAGTTGTAAAGTGCATTTAAATGTCATCACTAGGCCACGAATTCGCACAGCAAATATGGATAGTTCAGAAAGACCCGTACTTTCTGGTTGTAAATAATTGTATACAGAGATAAAGTTGCATGGCTAGCCAATGACCTATGGTCGAAACGTCGCAATATTGTTGTACAATTTGTCTAACTTTGAGTCTGTTCTAGACATTGAAGATCAATTTATAATTTATCTGTCTACCATAAGCATGAAGGCAGATGTATTTGAGAAGGGAAGTTCCCTCTCTTTCAAATTGCTCTGTTTTCAAGGGAAGTACAACCAATCGACCACATTGAAAGGCAACACCCCCGGTTCATTCCATACATCTCCGCTGAAACAACTGTTGTGATGTCAAACCCAGGTCTCGACTTGTTTATCCGCTTTCCTGTGTCAGCCATCTGTAATAGATAGGTCAAATCGAGTGTCTAATACCATCAGTCAAGAGCACTTTATAGTTTATTCATTATTACACACCGTGTTTGAGCCCATATGGTTGCATGGACAAGTAAAGCTCAGCAGACATATCTGTCCTGCACTATGCACTTGTTCTATCATCGGCAGATGCTCCTCCCCGACAATACCATATGATCTACATGGTCATACCACTTCTCGCACAGCGAGAAGATGCGATAAATCCCGAGGGAGGCTATTGCCTTCTCTCATCGCCTGCTCCTGCCAGCGCACACTGATCGAGTGGACAGCGGAGGGACGTGCGTGGCACCCCAACAGTCACTACATTCTCCAGATGCGTGCACGTCCGACTCCTCCCTCCCCGGTCGCCGTCGACGGGCAAAAACATGGCGCCATCGACGGCGGCGAGCCGGATCGCGTAGCGGGAATCGACAGGCGCCGCTTTGACTGGTGGAGTTTTGTGCCAAAACGGTTCCGATTCCGGCCGTATCAATCGCCAGTCTGGTTCGGTCTGATTCCGTCTCTTCAAAAACGGTAATGCCTTTCTGGATGTCATTCGATCAATACTGGATGCAAAGTCTGATTGCCGTCAGTGGTGCAGTTCACCTGACTGTCTCCGGTAAGCATTCACACAAATTACGTGCCAGCTACAGGTCGGTGTTCATTCAATGCCCAGGTGTCATAAAAGGCATAAGTGTTCGAACTGAATAAGAGCCGCATGGGCCCATCTGGATTAAGCCTATAAAGGGAAGACACTACAAGCCTGGACGAAACGACAATCAACATCCTAACCAATACTATGTCCTAAATTCCAAGGAAGATATCTACCAACATCCTACCCACCCACCGACCTATTAGCGTAAATAGCACCCCATCCACATCTAATTAGAACTCAAAATTAAGATTCTCCAAATTAAAAACTTGTCCACCCTGTCTTTGAATACATTCAATGAGGCAGCCTATTCAACAGGCAGCCTACTCCAATGCTCAACCACCCTTTGACTGAAAGTATATTATCGCTTAGCTTTCCTACACAATTACTTGTCTAACCTGAATTGATGACCCCTGTGTGATGCTTTAAATAGAAGAGCATCATTCAGAACGACCTTATCTAACCCGTTAACGATCTTAGACATTTCAAACATATCGCCCCTTAATATCCTATACTTGAGTGAGTACATATCTAGTGCTATAAGCCTTTCTACATACTCCGAGTTACCTAGTCCTCTGCTGAGGGTAGTGGCTTGCGCTGCACTCATTATAACATATCTAAACAAATATCCTGGGGTAGAGTATCTTATTCAGTTGGGAGGGCTCCAGCACCCCCCCCCCCCTAATTTGCACCTCAGCCCACCCAAATTGGCAGCCGGCCGCGGCACCAGGGGGCGCGGTCCGCCAGACGGGCGGCCCGCAGCCCCAGCGCCACCACCGGCCGAAAGACGGCCGCACCGGCCACGCACGGCCCGGCCGACAGGCGGCGACACGGGCCCGCGACAGACGGGGAGGGTACGTCATACTAAAAAAATTCAAGCAATGCTGCATAAATGTCGAGTACGACATACTAGTCGTGTTCAACCTAGGCAGGTATAAGATTGCCCAACATTTCTAATGAGTGGTAACGATGTTCTCGCGGCTCTTCTGAGTATTATTTAGTATTGGTGGTGGCTGTCCTCTGTGATGAATTGAAATAGTACAAGGAATCCTATTTTAAGTTTTCGCGAATCGATAATCACACGGGTCATTTAGCAATGATCACAATGTGGAGTTTGCTATGATGGTTACATGTTGTTTCCTTTCCTTCTGTTTTAATCCGTTTTGATGGACGAAAATTTGAAGTAACATATATCAATTTCATAAAAACTATAAAGAAATTAGGTACAATGCGAAGCAATAGGGGAAGGAGTCGTTTCGGCACTAATCGGATTCTCCATATTCTGTAGTAGTTTTTATATTAACCATTTCCTGGTTATTTTGTCCCTGGATAAGCTAAATTCAAGGAAAACTTTTTAAAAAAATGAAATTAATTTATGAAATTAATGTTTTTCTTTTCAAGATGGCAAAGTAACGTGACACAAATCCGAGGAGAAATTGGTATTTGGGGGTGCCCTAGGTTGTCCGACCCAGGGCTGAGCCCCCAACAGATCTTGCGATCCTACACCCTTGCATCTATCTAAGTAGGGCTCCATGCCTGTACATATTATTCCAAGCTCATAAGCTAAGTATAGTTTGTCATGACATTCTTGCTCGTATGCCTCACACTCCCATTACTGATTCCCATTATTCTGATTTCCCTGTTCCCAGCTGAGTTTCGTTTTATCAGGTCATTTGAAACTAACGCATCTAAGTATCTTTCCTCTTCAATAACATCCAGATAACTGCCTCCCATTCTTTATCTGAGGGTCTCACTCCGAACCCCCCATGCATAACTGTGTTGCACTTTTGCACCCTTTTCCATTTTTCCACTTTTGCACCACGTTTGCACTTTTCTGTGTTGAAAGACATCTGCCATTGATCCGCCCACTTATATTTCCTCCAAGTCCAATTGAATATTACTAGATTAATCACTACTGTTAGCCACTCCTAACAGCTTGATCGCATCAACAAATCTGAACACCCTATTCCTCAGCCATACCTCCATGTCGTTTACAAAGATGCTAAAGAGAAGTTGCCCTAGAACAGAACCCTGGGGCATTCCACTCAGAACACTCTTCCATTTAGATTTGCACCCATTTCACGCTACCTTTGCGTCCGGCCGCTTAACCATGCTTCAATCCAACTTATAACTTTTATACCAATCCCATGCTGCTCTAGTTGATGAATTGGATGCCTGTGTGGAACTTTATGAAAATGCTTTGCTAAAGTCTAAGTACACAACATCTATGCTGCTTTGATCGTCTGCTTCTATAACTACGTACTCCATGAACTCCAGTAGTTAGCTAAACAAGATCTCCAAGATCGAAATCCACGTTGAGTATCCCTTAAACGATTGTGCCCATCTAGATGAGTCTGAACACTCTTTGACCGGTTTGTCTGGTACCTTGCAAGCTGTTGAGGTCAAACTGACGGGCGTGTAGTTTCATATACACTTCATACTTTCGTTTTGAAAATTTGTACTGCATTTGCATTTCACCAGCCTTCAGGTACTTCAGAATACTCCATAGACCGCCTGAAAATAATACCTGGGGGAACTGCAAAAACTTGAACAAACTCCACTAAGATCCTAGCATTGAAAGTAATTTTAAATTCTTTCGCCAACACATTTTCGATTTGCTAGTCGACAGGGCCACACGACGTCGGAGCAGATGACGGAGACCACCCTTCCCCTGGCATGTTTTGCAGACACAGCCGAACAGCCGGACCGATTGGTGCGCACCTGCGCAGAGAAATAAAACAGGGAGAAAGCCGGCCGACCCTGAAGTCAGCAAACCCTGGAGCGTGAAAAAAAAACTCCAGATTGCCACCAGCTCCAGAAAAGCAACGTCACGAAGGCCCCAGGCGGTATCGGAAAGGCATGGTCGCAGGAAAATCCAAGATTAGGATGGCGCACCGCCGACTAATCAACACTGGAATTTATTACTGGGAGCCTAGCGACTGGTGGAAATTTCACGGGGACCGAGAGAAGAAATTGCAACGAAAACCGAAGAATCACGAGTAGAATCACTTAGCGGACAGAAGGACCGGGACACGGACAAGGATAATCAGAGAGTGAGACTGGGAGAGTCACTCGATCGATCGATCGATCGATCGATCGATCGATCGATCGAGAGAGAGAGAGAGAGAGAGAGAGAGAGAGAGAGAGAGAGAGAGAGAGAGAGAGAGAGAGAGAGAGAGAGAGAGAGAGAGAGAGAGAGGAGAGAGAGAGAGAGAGAGAGAGAGAGAGAGAGAGAGAGAGAGAGAGAGATATATATATATATATATATATATATATATATATATATATATATGAGATATATATATATATATATATATATATATATATATATATATATATATATATATATATATATATATATATATATATATATATATATATATATATATATATATATATATATATATATATATATATATATATATATATATATATATTATATATATATATATATATATATATATATATATATATATATATATATATATATATATATATATATATATATATATATATATATATATATATATATATATATATATATATATATATATATATATATATATATATATATATATATATATATATATATATATATATATATATATATATATATATATATATATATATATATATATATATATATATATATATATATATATATATATATATATATATATATATATATATATATATATATATATATATATATATATATATATATATATATATATATATATATATATATATATATATATATATATATATATATATATATATATATATATATATATATATATATATATATATATATATATATATATATATATATATATATATATATATATATATATATATATATATATATATATATATATATATATATATATATATATATATATATATATATATATATATATATATATATATATATATATATATATATATATATATATATATATATAGGGGGGGGGGGGGGGGGGGGAGAGGAGGAGAGAGAGAGAGAGAGAGAGAGAGAGAGAGAGAGAGAGAGAGAGAGAGAGAGAGAGATCAAGTCATGGAGGTAGACATAGTAGTTGTGCAGTGAAGTCCCGCCGGACGGAGAAGCCAGTTGACGTGACGGACGGCCTGAGGGCGACCACCGTCCGTGATGTGAGTGCCGTCTGTCTGACATGCTTTCCTTCCAAACCGTGCAGGACCGACCGAAATTATATGACAGCTATTGCCTACCCAACCTCATCTCACTCGCTTGAAAGGGGTGACCCGTCTTATGGGGGGGGGGGACCAAATAGGCTAAGTTCGGGGGGATAGTGTATCGCTTATGAATGTACTTGAATATAGATATGTGAAATGGCCAGTGGTGCGTGGATTAGTTAGTTATTTGGGTTTTAGGGCGCGTCGACTGCTGTGGTCATTTTGTGCCCATTTTAGGGGAGTGTTTTATGATTGCTTTTTTAGAAGTGCTTTGATCAAGAGTGCTTGGATCAAGAGTGCGTATAGGTAGTAATGCCATGCGGTATGTATAAATGTAAATATATTAGATTAATTAGAGAAATGCTTGAGGGCACTAACAGAGACACGAAGCAGCTACTCGGCATTTGTCGGACAGGACGGGTAGTGGAAAATGACTTTTGCGAGTAAATATCAAAAATAGCTTGGGCTAACGGTCAGGAATAAAAAAACAAAAACCGGTTCCTAACATCCGTCATGTATGTCCATTGGGTCGAAAGCGGCCATGACAAATGGCAATCGCTCGACCAGAGAGCACGCGTGTCGAGAACTGTGCATGCAACAATCCCTGTCTTCCGCTCCTCGTCCCATGCACTCGGCCCTTACAACAGCAGGACTAAACACTAACATTATAGCCAAGTCACTCGTGTCGTGGTGCCGAATAGCTTCAAAATCCTAACTTTAAGGGAACTCAAGGGATGCGCTCTAGCTTGGTGTTCAGTGGCCTATCTTTGTTCGTGTGACATACGTACATACACAATGGCACTTAGGTCAAATAGCGTTGGCCGCTTAACGGACGCAGCCAGGTAACGCTCCGTGGAGGTCAATGTAAATCGAGGATGACGCCAGAAGTACAATCCTCCCGGACATGTAACGATAACGATAGCGTAGCGTAGTAGCGTAGTAGTAGGTAAATGTAAATCGAGGATGACTTCAGAAATACAATCCTCTCGGACCGGTAACGATAACGTAGTATATTCCCCGGCGACCAGGTGGTCAAGGAGAGCGTATTTACGTTGGCGGCTCAATGACAGGCCGTCCTCGGGGGCTGAGGGGCACGCGACGCACCTTTCGCTCAGATTGTCTCACCAGTAATCAATAGATAGACGTGGATTGTACCGTGTGTATAAGAGCCAAATTGGGGACCAATCAATTTATTTATTAACAAGGAGAGAGTGAATGGGACGAGTGAATGTGAGCGAATGAGGAGAATGAATGTGTGTCAGGTAGCTTTAAGGACCAGAGGAAGCCGCTTCAAGCTCAACACAGGCGCCTATTTCCTATGGTACATTGCATACAAGTATACTACTATTTGCACCAAACAACCCCAACTGGGGGTAAGTAATTCAAACCTCGGAAAAAGTTCATACTTAATAATTTACCATATAATTTATTCATTATAAATTAGCGAGTGACACTCACTTGTCTATATGGTGTTCCCAAAACTTTGGCCTCGCACAATATATAAATATGTGTAATGGAGGGTAGTTCACACAACACCAAGCCGGCTGGGGTTGGGTAATAGGTGGTGAAAGTGGTGGCAGATTAAGCACAATACCAACACACTGGAGCTAAAGGCAAAGGAGAGATTCAGCCAAGTTTGGCTTGGGTTTTCTTTCAGACAACCTGAGAGAAACCGCAACCACAGCCCCTCCCCCATACACCCCACACCCCGCCGACGGCGGAGACCCCCTACATATCTATATCATTCGGTTCAGCAGCTTTATTAGGTCATATATCCTGCAACTGTTTTCTACATCTTCTGAAGTTTTTGGAAGATCTTCCAACCTATCGCCTGCCATGGCATAACCTTCAGTTGTTCCCAATATATCAGAGTTATTTTGGTAAATACAAATGCAAATTACTTGCTTAGGGACTAAACTATACCACAATCATGAACCACTATTTCACCATCTACCTCAAGTGGCCTTACACTACAATTTTTAAACTTAAATTTGTAGAAGCTAAAGAATCTCTTAACATCCTGCTGAACGTTATCGAGCTAATTCAACTTCAGCCAGTCTCTTAGATGCCCAAACACACGCCCTAATGTTATTTCTAGCCATTCTATAAGCTTCTAGAATTGCCTCTGAGTTACGGTCTTTTAGTTTCTTCAATTCTCGCTTCGTTGACTCCAGAAACTGATTCATTCCAATGTCAACATTAACTGGTGCTTAAGTTTGTTTAATATAATTTGTCTATTAGAAGTGAACCTATCCTTACCTTGAAATAATTTGTTACCATTCTCCACATTTCATAAGCATCTAATAGCACATCGATAACTCTTCCCAGTGAGTTTCATCCAGGAATATCCTGAACTCATTGCAATTGTCTTTAGCAAAATTTGGAATCAATGTTGTATTGATCCATACACTTCCAACATATAAGGGAAAGCATGTAATGTTGTGATCACTATTCCGAAAATCTCTTCTAAGTTTGCATTTTCCACAACATTTTCCTCGTTTGTAAGCACAACATCCAGAACTTAATTTCTCCTCGTAGGTTGATGTATCATTTGAAGAGAAGAAAACATTTTCCTCAAAGGACGCCATGACACTTTTTCCTGATTTGCTTAGGCGTCTAGTTTTGTTTCCAATACCTGCTATGTTGAAGTCCCCCAACAATATAGTTCACCCTTGCACTCTCCTACTTACCTCTTCCTGCATCAACATGTCAGTGTTTTCATTCTGGTCTGGTGGCCTATGGAATCCCCAATTCTTAATGTTGTTCCATTATTCAGGATGATATATAACTACAAGTATTTTACTCCTTCACTATGTACACTATCCTCTACGGTATTACACTATCCTCTACGGTTTGTATCTTTTCAGACAATATATAAGCATGCAGTTCTCCAATTTGCTCCTAACACTTCCGGCATTTAAACAAAAGCATGATAAACTATTTATTTTCCTCTTTGCTATACTTATCACTTTATCAGCTATATCCTCCTACGATCTGCCTAGTTTTCCTGAACGATACTCAGAGACTCCTCGAGAATCCGCCTGATGCTGAGAAATTTCGCAATTTCACTCATCTCGTGCTCAATCCATCTAATGCAAACATGCAAGTCCACCCCCAAAAATTCCCCCACCCCATGTTAAGAACTTTACCCCATGTTCCTTGAAAATCTTGGTCACCCTGCTATTCAGTCCAATCACCTTAGAATACCATTATACACTTACGCTCCCCTCGGGAGGATGGATGTTACCACTCCTCTCTTCCTATTTTCTGCTAACCTACCTATCAAAGCCCTGTAGTTTATCCCATGTTTAAGTCCAGTGATCCTACCAGCCCATCCAACTACCGACCAATCTCCATTGTCCCGGTCATTGCCAAAATTATGGAGCGTGCAGTCCACCAGCATCTCTACGCTTACCTATCCAACAACCATCTCCTCTCCCCTACCCAGCACGGTTTCCGCGCTCGTCACTCGACGGACACCACGCTGACATCCACATCTGACCAGATCCTATCGGCCAACGACCGTGGTGAGATGTCCCTCCTTTGACTCCTGGACTTGAGCAAATGCTTTGATGTGGTCGAACATTCAAAACTCTTGACCAAATTAAGCACGGTATCAGCACTTCATGGTTTTCGGCCTACCTCCAAAACCATACTCAGAGTGTCGGCCTCACTGACAATCTAGATCCCACATACAATCTGTGCCACTTCCTAACAATATCTGAGTTTTCCAAGGCTCATCTCTCGGTCCATTGCTCTACTGCATCATCGCCAACGAACTCAGTCTGTTGGCTGAGAGTGTAGTAATCGTTGAGAATGCAGACGACACAAATTTTAGTCACCGGAAACAAAACACGCATCCAAAGTGTCGCTGCCGGATTGGAACACGTCCCGACCTTCCTTGACGTTTGGTTCCGCGGGACCAGTCTGAAAGTAAATGCGAATAAAACCCAGATGATGGTCTTTGGCAGCCAAAACAGTTACACAATCTTCCCAACTCGAAGTAAAGTTTCGCGATCAAGATTTGCTTTCCTGTCTGGAAGTAAAAACCTAGGATTCACTTTTGATTGTATCCTCAGCTGGGACTTGCATGTATCTAGCATTACTAGACGTTGTTTCGGAACCTTGGCAGATCTGTCGCATCTCAGAAGCCACCTGTCACCACCTGTCATCTCGGTGCTCGTCAATGTCTTGGTCTTCTCTCAGATCTGGCAGAGCATTTCGATGTACGGTAATAGTACACAAAAGAATATGCTCTGGACTTAAAAAAAAAACAATGGAGGAAAGGTTATTTTCGGACGAATACGTTGACCATGTCGCGGATCTATTAGAGCGCCTTGGCTGAATGAGCGCGGAGAACTTGACCTTATGCCACACGCTGTGCCTGCTTCACAAGGTGCGCCGCCTGCAGGATCTGGCTTCGTTAGCCGGTACCATTACCACAGTATCCGAGCACCGTGGCCGTCACACTCACCAGGACCGCGACCTGTGCATCCCCAGATCGCGGACGGAGATGGGCAGGCGTCGTTTTTGCTCTCAGGGCCCTGCTCTGCATAACGAGCTGCCGCACTAGCTGAAGTGACTGCCAGTTCCCCTGTTCAGTCGTCGTCCTAGGCGGCATGTGTGCGTGGGACTGGACTAACTGCGGGGGATTTGATCGTAATTGCTCACCTTTTCAGTGCCGCTGGTGAGTACAATTATTACATGTATTCATGTGCATCTATGACTGTCCTTATCGACTGATGATCTTTGTTTTAAAACTCCACGACAGCTGTAATAGCCACGACTATATTGTGGATGCCCTGAAAATACGTCTTATACGAGTCCCCTATGGCTAAAACCTCCCTCTCACTATCTTCAGCTACCTTTCACCCCCACCCCATCCCGACTAGCATTACTCTCCCTGTCTTGCAATTCCTCAAGCTTATTACGCATTTCGAGGCCAGGGTACATTTTTCTTAAAGCCACCCTAGTGCTCCTACGCCCAGTCACTGTCTAGTTTCTTCTACTATCCTGGGCCTCACTACTATCACCATCACCAGCACTCATATAATATTTCATCTGGCCTGCTTGCCCGTCATTACCTATCATGGGCACCACCACTAAGCACCTCAGGTGCTCCACCTCCCTAGGTAACACCTCTACCTTCGTACTAAATTTCCGATGAACCTTCTACACACACATTCACACTTTTCACAGCCACCACCATCCATTTTTTCCGATTTATTTTTGTGCATTTTATGTTCTTTTATTTTCGTTTCATTTTGTGTTTTCCTTTTCATATTACTAACTAATATAGTTCTTGTCTGATAAATATATCAAGCTAACTAGCAACTAACTTAACTAATCGGTGTACGAGCTACATTACTTAATGTAATTAACACTCAAACTTCCTCTGCACACACAACGGGCAAAGCAACTATCGTGCTTACCGAAACTAAGCCTAAGCCACTTCTGTAATTGGGGAAAACCAAGGGAGCTATTCACTATACCTCATAAATATAAAAGCATAAAAGTAACCAGCGACTAACGTAAACTGTTCAACATCAACAAACCGTCTAGCTGAATTTATTAAGCACTTCATCAAGTTTCTCTATCACAAAAGAAACAACAAACTATCCCTCTGCTTACGGAAGCTGAACTAAGTCAGAAGCCCAGATTTAAATAGGATGATAATATGTGTCTACAATTTAAACTCGGTACCTTAATTTAGCACACAAAGAAAACGCAGACGTCTCCCTCTAACTATCCCTTCAACAGAAACCTAAGCCTCGTGGCAGCCCCACCCGTCTACCATGCGTCCACTTGGCCGCGTCACTATCCATAATTCTAGAAGCCCAGAGTAACTAAGGTAGGTCAGATATACCCAAATTAAACAATCTAACCTGCCTAACTAGCGTCTACAATAGAACAGAAATTCTCCCTCCACTAACCACCGGTGCCCAATATCTGCCTCATCCGTCTTCCTTCGTCACAAAACGGACCGCGAGTCCGAACACCATCGATGTGGGTCACGATACGGACGAGACCTCCGACCATCGACCGCGAGTCCGAACACCATCGATGTGGGTCACGATACGGACGAGACCTCCGACCATCGACCGCGAGTCCGAACACCACCGATGAGGGTCACGATTCGAATGAGACCCTCAACCATGGACCGTGAGTCCATACACCACCAGTGTGAGGTTAGGGTCAAGATTCGGACGTCGTTCGTCACCACCGCAGTGGTGACGATCAATCAAATCAATTCAAACTGGTGCACCGATTTGATTTGAGCGACATTGCATGGGCAGTTGGTCTATTTGTTAGTTTCCATATGCACTGATGATGATGCACACTATGATGTTGATGGTGGTCGCGGTCGTTCAGTCGGAGGTGCATTCGACTCTTGATTGGAAGGTCGTGGGTTCGAATCCCACAACGGGCGGAGTTGCCGGACTCACCCGCGACCAGTTGGCGTCAGAGGGTTAGGGACGCTTTATGGCCTATCAGTTAAGCGCATCGCAAAATAATCCAAGTTTCCTCTTTCATCCTCATGGTGAGCTTAAATATGATGAATTGCAGTTATATCGTTGTTGAAATGAAAGCGAATCTCGGGATTTGGTAGGGAGCAGTATTCTCCAATCTTTCTGCCGGCAAACACGTTTATTTGCACACCACGCCGAGCATAAGGAGAATAAGGTGGTGTTTTACCATTTCTCCTGCGCTAACGGTTGGTTGTCCATCCTTTCATGCTGTAATAACCACCTAATTATCAGAAGCGCACGTAAACTTCATGGTGGAATTGTTTTGCATCGTCACAACAGTGAACAACAGTGAACTTCGTCATGCGTGGACACATGTTCCACTCAGGTGATGCACCTCAGGTGTTAGTAGCGAGAGGTCCATGCGCAATGTGCATCTGCGACGTGCATTGTATCTGCCAGCCTCAGTGCCACACAAATGTCCGGCCTTTGTGACAAATCGATAATCAAAGCGATCAGGTGCGACGCCAACCGATGCGGCGCCGCCAGCGTGCAAACTTTCCGATCCCAGCCGACACGCCTCCCCCGCATCTGCAACTTCCCACAGAGACGCACACTCTGTCGGCTTCCAAGGCGGTACAGCCACGGTGACGAGCCAGGCGTTTCGGCTGGCAGTTATTGTTTACATCATGACCAATTGTGGCGACGTGCACAGCCAACGCTAGAATTCAGGCTGAATTGGAGTGAAAAAGAATCAAGTTATACTATGCTATATATTGTGCAGAGCGAAATGATCGTTAGACTCTGCCCACTTCCCACCACGTTGCTGGATACTGGGTGGGAAACTGCACGCATGACGTACTTTTTCCCACATAACTTTCGCCAACTGAATTTTTTACCGCATGGTTTGCAGTTCATCAGATAGGGATCAGCTTATAAATATATATATATATATATATATATATATATATATATATATATATATATATATATATATATATATATATATATATATATAGAACATTGCATAATTATGCGTGATGAAACACATACATACGTAGCACCTATTATACACGTAGTGTGTTTACTCACCCCAGTGAAGCTGAACTCTACTATAGGCCGCACAAGATCAAACCACTCGTGGAGCTTCCCTCCGATGAGCTGTGGCAGGATGGTCATTATCGACTGCCCCAGATTCTTTACGGTGAGGTCTGATCTGGGGAATAAGAAACATCAACTGAATTGTTTAATTAGCTTCAATATTCCATAAAACTGTCGATCTTCATTGACGTGTTTCGACTGCGCAATATACTGATTAATGATGACTTACATCAATTATTTATGGATTTGTTTGTTAGCCGTATATGAGATGCAAGCCAGATTCAGCAAAATATTTAGTCAGTATATTTCATTAATCATTACCAATCATTTCCACGATAGGTTGTAAATTAAGCAAGTTGGTTGAACGTACGTAAAGCTGAAGCAAAGGATTAAAAAACAATTTTAAACGGATTAATTTTAACGTTGGTTTTACGACCCCTTATCTGCAGAGGTGCCTGCTGCGATTTCGACAGTCACGGCCATATTTGAATTAGTCCTGACCAACTGGCACGTGTTCAACACGCGTATCTGGGATCTGCTTTTAAGCCTGGCTAGAAATGAAGAATGATCTTATGACGATTGTTCCGTGAAGCAGATATTCCATAGTTTTGCTCTGGGTGATTCTACACTTCAATCAATGTGGTTAATTTTTAGACGGCAAATGTATGCTTTGACACCTACTGGCTCATGTCTGATTTCGTGTATGATTCGAAGCGAAATAGCAACTATCCTGTTATTGCAAGTGAGCTTCTTCATCGCGACTTTGATTCCACTGGAAGGACTTCAAGACACATCAATGCACGCTATAAAGATCGTCGATCGATAGTTCAAACAAACAAATCGTCAGTAGACAGAGCGACCTGGCGACACCCGGCAGCTCTACTGCCTGGCAAATGGCGCACACCACGTCAACACACACACACACACACACACACACACACACACACACACACATCCACACACACACAGACACGCACACACTACACACACCGAAACCAGTCTCGATTCACAGCTTACAATACCATACTAACGTGAAGGCGATGGCGAATGGAAACAGCTCGAAGATGATGTTGGGGCGCATGGGCAGGCTCTGCTCATCGCGAACCAGGTGGCACGAGCCGAACTCGCGGAAGGCCTGGTTGTCAAACGTCAGCTGGAACGTGACGTGGAAGGAGTCCATGAAGACGTCCTCTTTGATCAGCTCGATCTGCATCTCGGTGTCGTAGAAGTGACGAGCCACCTGTCCGACCGGTGACGTCATATTCTCAACATCGTGGAACTTTACCACGACGGAGAACACGGATATGTGAGAGACGTCCGCAAGAAGGCGGTGAAGTGGCACACCATGCAGAGGCGGGTGCATGTCGGCCATATCGTACAGGATGCATGTGAATCAATGCATTTATGCATGCATTCACGTGTGACATTGCCATCATATCTGATCATTGGAATCTCACGTGAGAGGCTGAAGCACATCTACGACGCATTTACGCAGATTTGTATCCGGTTCTGGAACAAATGTTCGTGTCGTCGAACGTCGCACCGTAAATATTCTTGTATGCAACTGTACATACGTGCAAATAGGCGTGCGGACAAATCTTCGTACGCAAAGCTTCGTGCACAGATCCTCGCACATACATATATGTTCGTACGCAAATCTTTGTACTTAAATCCTCGTACGCAAATCCTCGTACGCAAAGCCTCGTACTCTAATCTTCGTACGCAAATGTTCACATGAAAACCGTTGTACGCAAATCCCGTGTACAACTGCTCGTTCCGTGATCTTCGTATGTACCAGCCTTCGTACGGACAAATCTTCGCATGCAAGTACTCGGATGCATATCTTCGTGCGCAAAAGCTTCGCATGTCAATCTTCCCATCACAAATCATGGGCAGATCCAGGAAATTTGGTAGAGAAGGACACTCGCCAAGGGGCCGCCATTTCCCCGGGGAGCACCACTGATTGATACAACTCCGATTGGGAAAACATTCGGATCTCAGCGGTGAAAGAGTTGATGTGGGTGGAAGGGGCCCTGCAGAGAAGCCTTCAACTGTCTCCATATCCCACATCAGAGGGATGGTATATCATAAACTCATTCGGGTCATGCCAGCCAGAGGGCTTTGCAGGTAAGTAGGTGCCGTTCAGGGTGCAAGAAGATATAGGATGGACCAGCAAGCTGCGCACCGAAGATTCAGCAGCAGCAGCGCTGCACCTGGCGAGAGGGAACGGCGTCGACGGCACCAGGTTCAGTCGTGTCTCATTCTAGGGCGGCATGAGAGGGGACGGCGCCGACGGCACCAGGTTCAGTCGTGTCTCATTCTAGGGCGGCATGAGAGGGGACGGCGCCAACGGCATCAGGTTCAGTCGTGTCTCAATCTAGGGCGGCATGAGAGGGGACGGCGCCAACGGCATCAGGTTCAGTCGTGTCTCAATCTAGGGCGGCATGAGAGGGGACGGCGCCGACGACACCAGGTTCAGTCGTGTCTCAATCTAGGGCGGCATGAGAGGGGACGGCGCCGACGACACCAGGTTCAGTCGCGTCTCATTCCAGAGCGGCCAGGAGGCGATGCTGCGGAAGCTAAGCCGAGGGAATGCTAAGTCGAGGAAAATGTCGCATCGCGTCCATTATCCATGATTTGCCACGAACGTATCGAGTAGCTGGTTAAAGCCCTGGTGCTGACAGCCACGCCCACAGTCCGCCCTCCGGTCTGTTCCTCCCGCCACAACCATTTGGTCAAGATTCTTGCCATGAAATTAATGTAGCTAGCATGCTAACAACGCTCGACTGCTTTCCGGAGATATTTCCTACCGCCAGAATAGGTGACCAACCGACCGTCAGGCATGCGACGCTTCCGATTGGCTATTTTCCTCAGCTAATAATGTATCGCCTGACAGAACATTACACCACACTTACTGGTGAGTAGCTCTCTTCTTGAGAAGTGAGGGCGAAGGATGTCCGGAATACTTTGTGCAGTTCAAAATATATAACATACATCACCGACTTAACGTTCAGATTACTTCGAACACGACGGAATGAAGCTGGGGAATGGGGAAGGGTTGGCAGACCGAGCTGCCATTGTCCATCAGCAGCTGTGGGCTTCCGGCCCCAGTGACGGTACGTCACTGGGTCAGTGACGTGCCGTGCCACGTCCTGACCCGTGACCCCACGTCACTGGGTCAGGTCACGGGTCAGTGACGGCACGTCACTGACCCGTGACCGGCGACTGGTCGGCCCTTGCTGCGGATCGTCAGCAGGGCAACAGCAGGACCTGAAGCCATCGCTTCCATATTGGGCGACGAACGATTGTGGCAACGCGACATTATTGCCCGAGAGACGGCGCGGCAGTGCCTCAGGCAGTGGCACACCACAGGAGTTGGCGACCGGAGGTGTCACGCCAGCGCCGCGTCAACAGCGCGTCGTGGCGCCGCCGACATTGGGTCAGTCCCCGAAGCGCCACTGGCTAGTACAGCATGTATTGTGTTGGATTTGGTCGCCGGTGTCGGTGCAACGCTACGGTCATTCGGTGAAAGCGTCCGGATATTTCGCGAAGTCTGAACTCAAGATACAGAACATTCCTGTCATAGCTGAGACGCATTGTGGTGTGATTCGATACGGCATGTTGACCGACAACAAACCCATGCTATGAACGTGTGGATGCTGCTGATACTTCCCAGATCTCATGTATGTATTGGTGTTCACCACGCATTTGATACTACTCCAACTCATCGAATAGCAATCGCTAAGCCATGGCAGGTGCAACTATCAGAAATTCGGGTGGAAAAAATCAAAGCATTCCCCTTGGGACGACGTCGCTGAGCAAAAACAGCAGAACTGAAGAAAACCTGGCTTGGACCAGCTCTGGGCTAGTGCCATACAGATTGCTGTGACGATGCTAACCTCCACGGCTGCCAGATAACATTCACACCAAACTTCGACAGCAGCCACCGGTGACGCCACGGACTTCAGATGTTGGGACAGCGATGTGATCGTGCATAGATGCATTCTTTCCATGGCCGTAGGCGTGATGCAAGCTTCTTGTTTTTTTGTGTTTTTTTTTGGGGGGGAGGAACGTTCCCCTGTCCCATCTTTGACGCCGCACATGATAGCAGTCATTCACAAATGACATATCCCTACACCCTACTCTCATCGCACATTCCCTTCACCCTCTCATAACTAAGTTTTGAACGCCACTATCCCAATGAGAAACGAAGGTCTATGCAGGTGGCCATCTTGGGCGAGGGGACGTTCTGGCTTGAGGAGCAGTTCACGTCTCCGTGAGATAGTACCAGCCATGCAATGTGCTTAAACCAATTTTTGGGGTAAATTTTGCTGGAATTTGAGAAAAAATAATTGCAGATAATTATGTTTTTTTCCTCTAGAGATACAGAGATCAATTTGGTCACGTTGCCAGGCCATGACCGCGCTGCCCTGTTCCTTGGACCGCCCATGATGAAGAACACAGCGAATCGACATTTCCCCTCCCCTTGATGAAAGACACAGAGAGCCGACATTGCTCATCCCGTAATGAAGAACGCGAAAAATCAACATCGCTCCTGCCCGTGATGAAGAGCACAGAGGGCCGACATTGTCCCTCATGACGAAGAGCACGAAGAGCCAACATTGTCCCTCTTAATGATGACAACAGAGAGCTGACATTGCCCGTCATGATGTAGGGCACAGAGAGCTGACATTGTCCCTCATGATGAAGAGCACAGAGAGCCGACATTGTCCCTCATGATGAAGAGCACAGAGAGCCAACATTGTCCCACGTGGTGAAGAGCACAGATAGCCCACATTGTCCCTCATAATGAAGAGCACAGAGAGCCACCATTATCCCTCATGATGAAGAACACAGGTAGCCCACTTTATCCCTCATGGTGAAGAGCACAGAGAGCCGACATTGTCCCTCATGATGAAGAGCACGAAGAGCACGAACATTGTAGTATACTTTATCCCTCATGGTGAAGAGCACAGAGAGCCGATATTTCCCTCATGATGAAGAACACAGGTAGCCCACTTTATCCCTCATGGTGAAGAGCACAGAGAGCCGACATTGCATCTCATGATGAAGAGCACAGAGAGCTGACATTGCTCCTCCCGTGGTGTCGCTGCACCATGGCACCAGCTCAGCCAGGTCGGTGTGCCGTTCGGTCTCACCTGCTTGATCTGTCCCATGGCGTAGAAGCCGTAGCCCTTGCGCCTGCTGCGGTAGTGAAGCAGCATACCGCCGGCGTACTCGCTGTCGCAGAAGAAGGACGGCGGCGACATGCGCGGATACGAGAACTTAAGGTACTCGTGCAGGTTGTCCAGACCTGGCGTCAGGGGCCAAGGGTCAGCCTTGGGTCAAGTGGGAGGTTATAGTGACATTCGGCGAGGTCACGAGGGAAAGAGGTGTGGTATGACAACGTCTGGTTTGTTTAGATCAAAATGGGAAATGATGTGAAGGCGGTGTGAGTGAGATGTGCTTGTCAGCCACCAGTATTCGGGGAACGAATTCCCTAATTGTTCTTTTTTTGCGATAGCTCAATTCTTTTATTTTTAATGAATTGGTAGGTGCCTAAGCATTCATTTTAAGAACAAGAGCAGATTCTGGAAGAGGCATTAAGCATTCTGGAAAAAGACACATGATGTTTGGAATACTTCATCATTGGATATAGTACCATCTCATCACCACACACAAGTTCATCAATTCGCTCCATATACATAGTATGCCTGTGATGGAACATCTCGAGATGTTCAGATGGAGAAATACGAACGAGAAAATGGGATCATTTGATGCACATCTCATGTACCGGTGAGAAAGTCATCCTGCATGACTAGAGTCATCATTTGACTTGAAGGTATATACAAAGATAGAATACTTGTGTCAATGGTAGTGCAAATTGTCAAAAACAGAGAACGACTATGGATAGCATAGGTACCATCTTCCCGACGTCGACCAGCTTCTCAATAGATTTAAGCCGGAAAACCAGCTTCCCAATATATTTAGGTGTTGTATTTTAAGAGCTATCCACTCTGTGATTCGGTTTAGTGCATAAGCGTCGCCTTCAGGTATGACAGATGTAAAAATTGAAATTAAATTAAAATGTTTTGTGAAAAGTAGCATCTCCAAAACTTCTGCTGTTCAAAGACAAATTAACGAACATCAACTTCCTGTGAAAAAGTGTCATTTCCACTTCGTGTCAATTTTGCAATCGTGCCAAGCTAGGTCACGTGAACTAAGATCACGAGGTCATGAACTTGGAATTTGTTAACCAAAAATTATTACATGGAGAGTAATCTTTGTTCAATTGCGAACATAATGATATATTGTTTCATTACAATTGATTCGTTTTCATGCCAGCTGTTTAAAGATGACCTCGCACTGTGACATTGCTAAATTCCCGATGCTATAACTTCGGAACCATCCGTCCGATCGAGCTGAATATTTCGGAGACCGATCCGGACCACCAGATAACTCCATATACCGATTTATAGCAAAATCTGAGACATGTTGGAGCTAAGCCCTTGTCGATCGAGTTGGTGGAATGCCCCATGGGAGGAGGGTGCCCCCCCCCCCCCTCCAGCCACCTACTTCTGGGCGTTGCCCGTCTCTCCTTTTTTTGTTCATAATTTCATGTTTTATATTCACCGCACTACCAATTGGTATAGCTGATGGAGCATCCTTTGCTAACTTTATGGTATAAACAATTGAAAATGTTAATCAGGTAGCTTATGTCAGACTGAAGGTCATGTTTAAATCCAGGTGCAAAGTCTTAAGACAGAATATAATCTTCGGGCATACCCTGGGTTCAAGTACATGCAATATGACTATTGCATGCTTTATATGCATAAGACCTGTATATCGAAACCATGGAACTGAAACATAGCGTGAAATGTATGGACCCGCATTTGTGCACGTATGTGGGGGGAAGGGGTGGGTAGTGCTGCATTTATGTTTATGCTCTCGTGTTTTGCTTGCTCGATTTTAGCTCGAATTATTATTTAAAATTGATTGATCGCCCTCCCCAAGGGGAGTATGATTCAAACCTGCCTCACGTTTTCTCTACCACTTTTGTCACCATGGGGATTACTTGTTTGCGTTCCATTATTCTGCGCGGTCCCTGGACGTCATTTCAAAACAAGTGGAAATGCAGCCCTGATACATATCAAGCATGATATTCATCGCACGTGCATTTAAAGTAAGAGTATATTCGATAATAATGTTCCGTCCCAGGGCACTTACAGGTCATGTGATGGACAGGAAAATGTTATGACGTTTTTCGTCGAACTCGTAAATTATCGCTAATCAACCTCACTTAGTATCGCCCATTGACCGATGTTGGGTGTGGGAACGTCACGAACAACTCAGCTAACCTATTATTAAAATAGGCTATTCACAATTTCAAGGATACTGTAAGCCATTTCCCTAACTTCACTTCCGACGATCTGTCTCGGGCTCAGAAGTCACTCTCGGGTTAGGTTGGACGCTGAAACTGAATGTAGCGTCCATTTTGCCCCTGGGTGCTGGTAACTAGTGTTCCCGACACTACTTCGAAAGCGTTCAGAACGAAGTTAGCATTTCAACCTCATCTGACACATGCGCCAGCATGTAACAAACCGCGCATCAGTAGTATCCCAGGCTACTGATGAATACGATGCGGAACATTTGACGCATGTATTTGTTGTTGCCTGTTGCTCTTGTTTAAAAAATAATAATTATGCAATTAAGTGTGATAATTCTCTATTTGTCTCAAAATCTAAACTGACCTAGGAGATCAATCAGTAAACTCAGCTTTTAAAACGGGCATTAATCGGGCGATCTCGCCACGTGCTACACGGTAGTTTTTGTTTCATGTCGCTGGCACTATCCGCTTGGACATGCCAGAGTGGGGGAGGGGTGGATCGCAGCACCCCCCACCCCCACCCACGCCATGGTGAAGGTGGCATAATGCTGTGCTCTGGCGAGGGCCAATACTCTTTGTATGTTCTCAATCAACCGGGGAGGTCCGGAGATCCTCTGCCGAAGGTGGGCGAGTTAAGCTCATGTGGGCTGTAACGAGCAGAAACTTAGCTTTAAGGACATTTTAGGGCCAGGGGGAAACAATGCTGGGTTGATGAATCAAAAACGCATTGTAAAGGGTTTGTTCGTGCGGTCCCGGCTAGAATGTGCATTATTTTATGAGTTGCACCAAACTTTGGAGATCCTGCAGTTCTCTAAATAGATGGGAATCTCCATCCGTTGCCCCGGTGGTTGCATATGTTAGGCCGTGCCGGGTTAAGGTCGAACCTGATAAATCATGATCATTTAACAAAGTTAATTGCCATGTTGGTAAGACAAGGAAGGTTCAAGGTGCAATAGCCATTCTTGATCGGATTGCATAGAATGGTTCAACAAATGCATTTATGTCTGTATTTTTCGTCACGTGTGGCTGGTGGATTGTTCGGAGGACTTGAATATTTCGATCCAGAAATAATAGCATGGCGCCGACATTAACTTGACATCAATTGGACGACATGAGCTGTAGCTATGATCGGGAGCATGGGCAATCGTAACACCATTCAACGATGACATGACATTCATAGCAGCCATCCTGCCCCCCCTCCGCCAAAGGGAGGATGATGAGCCTCAAGCGGTGAAACTCGTTACGCACTGGTACATGCATGACAATAGCTGTCCTGGAGATACCTGCGCAGTCCATTAACGCGGTAGTGGAGCCGTCTGCACGGATCGGCCGGGTCCGTCTCATTCGTGCCAGAGGAACGATTGTGCTTTCGTCATCCGATGGCTGATGAGACGACGCGCGGTATGTTGCGTCGCACATGACACTGATCACTGTGCAATGCTGTGTCGGTGATTGGATAGGGCTAATGCTGCAGTGGAAAATCTGCGACGGAACACCAAGCCCGAGACGACTGTCTCCAGCATCAGCATAAAATAGTTCCATAACGAAACCGAACCCGCCATGAGAAGAATTCATAGAAAAGTTTGCAAACGAAACACGATGCCGATTTTGGGGACCAATTTCTCACCATGTGCACTGCCTAGAAGAACAACTAAAGCACACATATTTATGATGAGCCCATGTGTTCGAGCGTTGGGCTTTTATCACAAATTCAACAGCACCACGATGACTGGTTGCAGGTTCTGGAAGCGTCATTATGAGTGAGGGCGCAGTTTGAACGAATCTACTCTCCTCTCAAGCATATACGAAAGGATATTTCATATGATTGACCCTACCGGGCCTGACTCAGCCTGACCCAATCTGGCCCAATCCAACCACGACGGCAGTCACGTTTTTACACTTCAAGTTGTCTTCGTTCAAGGAAAGGGTTCGTCGCGGAAGTTCCCGCGCTCGGGCTTGCAGGTGGCGCGCCGCACCACAGTTCTGATTTGGTTCTGCTTTGCACGAGCCTCCCTCCCCCTCACTGACAGCAGCTTATCCGCGCCCTGAGTGGGTGGCCATATACGTGGACACGATCAGTCGAGAAATACAACGTGAAAATAATAGCATAATAAGTGGCTACTGACCCTCGTTGAGACCTCCGAGTGCAAATTGTCATAATATATTCGAAATCATGTTCTATGAGCCGGACATGGTGCATTATGGCTCAGGCAGGTAAGCACGTGATATTTAGCCGCGGAAAGGCTGCACACAAGAAGCCCCGCGAGCAATATAACCACACAGCTTAGATTGGTCCAAGTTCGCAAGTTAATCAATTCGCACGATTTACAACTTTGGTAATCAGAGATGGAACCCTTCCTTTCCCTCTCCCTCAACTGATCCATTTCAAGATACACAGCAAGTTAGTAGCACGTCGGGGGACAATTCGCCCAGTGCCGACGATGTATTGAAGAGAAATAAGCCAACCCTAGACAATGGGTAAAAACGTCCTATTTCGGGCGTCTGCGTCACCATTGGAAAGGTTCGGTAATCCCACTGGCAACTAGTTCAGGCACGGATGTCCACGCGACACAATTTCCCGCCAATTACTATAACCATTAAGCTTCACGCGATGGTTGGAGCTCCCCTCCTGGGATTTAATCAATCAATGGATCAGTTATAATCTCTCAGTGCTGCTGGTGGTCGAAAAGGTACTTAGCAGAACCTGATCGGTCAGCCAGAGCTCGGAGTCCTGGTGCGCTCTGCTCCGCCGAGCAGAGCGCACCAGTATGGGGCATGGGTACTGAATGCACCAGTATGGGGCATGGGTACTGAACGTACCAGCATGGAGCATGAGTACTGAACGCATCAGTATGGGAGCATGGGTACTGAATGCACCAGTATGAGGCATGGGTACTGAACGCACCAGTATGGAGCATGGGTGCTGAATGCACCAGTATGGGGCATGGTACTGAACGCACCAGTATGGGAGCATGGGTACTGAATGCACCAGTATGTGGCATGGGTACTGAACGCACCAGTATGTGGCGTGGGTACTGAACGCACCAGTATGGAGCATGGGTACTGAATGCACCAGTATGGGGTATGGGGACTGAACGCACCAGTATGGAGCATGGGTACTGAATGCACCAGTATGGGAGCATGGGTACTGAACGCACCAGTATGGAGCATGGATACTGAATGCACCAGTATGGGGCATGAGTACTGAACGCATCAGTATGGAGCATGGATACTGAATGCACCAGTATGGGGCATGGGTACTGAATGCACCAGTATGGAGCATGGGTACTGAACGCACCAGTATGGGAGTATGGGTACTGAACGCACCAGTACTGGGGTATGGGTACTGAACGCACCAGTATGGGGGTATACGTACTGAATGCACCAGTATGGGGGTATGGGTACTGAACGCACCAGTATGGGGGTATGGGTACTGAATGCACCAGTATGGGGGTATGGGTACTGAACGCACCAGTATGGGGGTATGGGTACTGAACGACCAGTATGGGAGTATGGGTACCGAACGCACCAGTATGGGGGTATGGGTATTGAATGCACCAGTATGGAGCATGGGTACTGAATGCACCAGTATGGGGCATGGGTACTGAACGCACCAGTATGGGGCATGGGTACTGAACGCACCAGTATGGGGCATGGGTACTGAACGCACCAGTATGGGGCATGGGTACTGAACGCACCAGTATGGGGCATGGCTACTGAACGCACCAGTATGGGGCATGGGTACTGAACGCACCAGTATGGGGCATGGG
>JAOTOM010004994.1:590000-657500 GCA_034440615.1 Ashinkailepas kermadecensis
ACGCGTCCGTTCTCCATGGTTTCTATGATTTTCCGATTTTCGGAACGGACGGATTTCGAGTAAGTTGTCTCCCATTAGAAAACTAGGGGGATCGAACAATGAGATAAAGAAGGGATAAAAACGTTTGATTAACACAAAATATTTAAAACTTATTCATGGAAGTATTATAGCTTACCTTACAAAACTTCACAAAGTTCAAGGTCACCCATTACCGATAGGTTGGTTATTGGAGCTTACGGGGACATCGACTGCGTCGGTCATGCAGCGCCCATATCATCGTCAATCAAACAATGACATATGCACGAAGGTCAGTCGACGAGACAACTGCATGTGAAGGGGTTGATGTACATATGACATCATGCCGTACTACTATCCTCATTTTGTCAGGTGTAAAAGCGAGTTAATGAGTGGCATAAATCACAGAAACCTTTATTTCTGATAGGAAGCGGAAGAACCGTCCAGATTGAACAATTGATGACTCGTCCCATAATACTTCCTTATGGGAGAGAGAGAGGCACGTCTAAAGTAGGTAAAATGTACGGTAAGAAGGTAAAAAGGTAAAAATGTAGGCAAATGGCACGATTCAAAGGTACGGCCTTCGCTCATGGGTAAGTCGGTTGGAGGTAATCAGTACGTGTCGCACTGGCAGTGCAACATGGCACCTTGGACACATCGAACTGCCACCGCCGGTCAGAAGGTATTACCGACAGGTCATCCATAGGCTTATCTACGCGTGACGACGTAATTCTACTTAGGAATATCTGGTGATCTGGTAATGGAAACATCTGATCATGCTGACCCCACAACAAGAAGTACAATTATGCCTTCATTCTAACTGTAGGCATCATTTGCATGGGCGGACAGTCGAATGCCTATCGTAATGCAAACACACGCGTTTTTGTCATGTGTGACACGCTATGTCACACATAGCGTGTCCCGGAAAACATGAACATTTTCACAAGCTTCCTTTAATTTCATTGTTTACGTTTTGGGCACTCGCAACATATTGCACATTATTGTACATTACTGCACTACACTAAGCACAATACAAAAATGATGGGATAGAACAACGAAATAAACATCAGATGATTAAAGCTTGTTTTTCCAACTTACACATTTGTAGGTACCCAATGCAGCTCTTGTAGCTTCCTTAACAAGGGTTGAACATTTTATGATCACCATAGTGTCGTAGCTTATTTCAATGTAGCGGCGAAGTTTTACTTCAGAACATCTGGTGGTTACTTACAACACGTACTGAATGCCAAACATGACAACGATGCAGTCTGACCATATTCGACCATGCTAACATCACAACAAGAAGTACACTTATGCTTTACTTCCACCTGCAGAGCATCATTTGTATGGACGGACAGTCGAACACATACTGCAAGCTATTATTTGCTGTCACAGTGCACGTAGGCTGTGCCCGGAAACATCATTTCCACAACCTTCATGTGACTTCATTGTTCACGTTTTTTGAGACACTGCGCATGTGGACATTTTTGCATTGGACACTGGGCTGCACAATGGTCCATATGTTACGAGAATGAAAGCAGATTAAACGGCGTCGATTTGGCTTTGGTAACAAAACCGTTGCAAACGGCGTCTATTTCGAAGTTCGCCGAAACCGAATTTTGGGGGTGAACATAGAATCTGTGGCCGTGGGCACCATATTTGTCCAGATCCTTAAGAATTGTTAAAATATTATCGGAGATTCAGGAAAAAGGATTTTTTTTAACGTGGTATTTTTGCGCGATGGGTGAAACAGGACGTTTTCAGGCCGTTTTCTTTAATTTCTGGTCACTGCACCGCCTAGTAGGGCATCAAATCTGGTAATAAAAGCGCGGCAAACAGCTTGGATTTCTGGAAATGGCTTTTTCAGACAGTAAATATAACCTAAATGATGATTTTCAGATGGCATCTGAGACAACTCGCCCTGGTGCATCGCTTTGGTCCATAATTTTTTCATGTGTAAAAGTTTTTTTTAACGAGTTAATTTTGAATTTCCATTTGCATTTATAAATTTGTAGAGCTTTGAATATAATATATTTCAGGGACTTCTCAACAGGTACAGATAGCCAGCAGCCAATGGAACATATTTTTTTATGGAAAGTCAATTTTGAGTTCGAACATTTCCGCAAAATGAATTTTACGTATTTGTCGAATTTGGCATGTTTTGTTCTTCTAAGCCTGCCAGAGTTCTGAATTTTGTTTGCATCAAGTTTCCCTTCGGTGTATCATTTTCATTCTTTTCATTTCTAACGCTGATGGTGAAAAAAAAATCATTAAACAATCGGAGATGTTTAAGAAAAATCGTTTCAAAATTTAAACTTGAAAATTTCACACACAAAGCCACACCTCTGGTCATGGGAGGATCCTTACGTTTTCAATGGGACTTACCGATACTTCAGCAAAATTTCTGGGCATTCGCTTTGTATGGCGACAATAAGACAATAAGACTGTATATAAGACAATATACACAGTGACTATCACAATTGCTTGTAGCGTTTATGTACGCGGAAAAAAAGCATCACGTCCTCTTTCCGTTTTCCGTCATGCCCAGGCGTTTTCGAAACTTGATTCGTACACTGCTCCGGCTCTGCCAAGCCTGTTATCGTTTCCTTCCCGATGGTAACTCCTCTGTTGTCTGCCGGCATCAACGCCGGCGCCTTTATCGCCCTTGGAACGGCCATCAGGCTGGAGAGTATTGAGCTATTTGCGGATGGGGAGTACGGATAAATGTACGAAGTACGGATGGGGTGGGAGGGAAGACATGCGCGAGACAAACACCTGGGCTTTTATTTGCCTTTAACACATCGGCAGTCCACAGAGACGCAATGCTTTTTCTTCAACACAAAATTATAAACCTGCCTAATTAGTAATCTTTAAATTCGTGATGGTTTTTAGGGGAAACTATAATATCTACATCAAAAGGTAGAAATGTTTTTTTTCTTCGAAAACCGTTTTCGAATCATATGTCTGTATGTCATTGTTCTACCTCATGTAGCTTTCCAATGGAAGATAGCTTACACGAAATCCGTCCTACCCGGAAAACGCAAAATTCGCAAAAAGTCATGAAGGGCGGACGACCATGTGGGATATTTATAAGAACACATTTTTTTTAGTGAGCGAAATCATGTCCACTTTTATTTCCGCCGTCAAATTTGTCAATTTCTTTGGGCTAGGGTTCGCGGGAGGTCACGATGTCACGAGGTCATGAGGTCATGAGGTTAAATGTAGAAAATGCTGCTATTTTATTTCGGGAATGTTTCAGTTGATTCTTTTTCTTCTGAAATATATATGCTTTGCCACCCTATCCGCTTCTTATTCATGAGATATCCAGCGTCAAAGCAACCCATGTTATTTGATCTAAAAATAATGTCGGAGGCTATAGCTCAAAAACCGTTGGCCGAATCGGGCTGAAATTTGCACAGCCGTCTTCAGAGCCAAAGACTACCCTGTGAGCAAATTTTGGTCCCAATCAAAATGCATGGCGTGAAGTGCATTGGTCGACATGTCGCGGAACGCACCAGGTGTGGAAAGCGAGCTCAAACTCTCAGCGGCAGAATGACGGTTAAAAACCCTACAACAGGCTGCCCAGATTCAGATACGGATTCAGGTTTATTTTCAAATGTTGGTAAAATATTAAAGAATTTGCATCATCATCCTACTATGCAGTGCCGTAGCCAGGGGGGACGAATGTGACAGCCGCCGCCACCTCTGGAGGGTCGGAGGGGGCCCTCGAGACGACCGCCTTGAGGGACCTGAAGGGGACACTCAAGGCGCGTCGATGCATGGAAGCCCGCGAGGGCCTCTGGGCACACGTGAAGGGCCCTGAAGAGTGTCCCGAGTCAACGGAGAGTGTCCCCGGAAATATATTAAGGGCCCTTGGTTGGGGTTACTTGAAGGGCGTCTAGATCGACGGAGGGGCCCTGGATCATTGGAAAATCTCCCGGGCTAACGGGCTAACAGAGGGGCTCCAAGCCAATATGAAGGACCAGTGGGCTGACGGTGGGGCCGAAGCCCAAGAAAGAGCCCCCGACCTGATGGACGGGGCCCAAGCAATTGAAAGTGGGCCTCGGGCTTGCCGGAAAAGGCCCTGGATTGTCAAAGAGGAACCCTGAGACGACGAAGGGGCCCCAGTTGCTGGAGAGGACCTCGAGCCGTCAGAAGGGGCCTTTGAGCTGACAAAAGGGGTTTAAGGCGTACAAGGGCCAATGCATTGTGGAGGGGCTCAAGCTGTTGAAAGAGAGCCTCCGGTCTGCCAGAGGAAGCCCTGGTTCGCTAAGGGGGGCTCCTACGCCGCCGGAGAGAACTCCTAGCCGCGGGAGGACCCCTGATCCTCGGAGAGGGCCCAAATTCGGCATAAACGGCCCCCGTGGGGGCCAAAACCGCACAGGAGGCCCTTTGCGAGATAGAGAAGGCCAGGCATTTTAAATATGGGACTCAGGCCGGATTGAAAGTGCCCACAGCCGTGAAAGAGGGTCCCTGAGCCGCCGGAAGGGGCCCCGAGCCGGAAGTGCAGGACCACTTGGTTGGCTTTGGCTCACACTGATGGGGAGGGGCTCAGAGCTGACAGCCGGCCTCAGGCCGATAAAGAGGCCCCCGAGCTACGGAAATGATCCGGGCCGAAGCGGAATGTTCCAGGTGTTACGCAAAGAGCCTCTAAGCCCGTCTCATGCTGTTGAAAAGCGGTGGCGTTTCCAAGGGGTGAAGGGGCATCCACCCCCTGGTGAGTCAGACGGTGTCCGCCAGGCGACCGCCCTGAGGGGTAGAGATATACCCGAAAAAAAATTAAAACGCATCTAACAGCTTGTGTGGAAAGGACCCTGGATACCTGAAGACGTCCACCCTGGCGGGTTGCAAGGGCCGTGAAGACAAGTGAGGGCCCGCCCGAGAGCTGGAATGCCCATGCCAGCTGAAAAGAGCAGTCTCAGCCGGAATGGGCCCCTAACAGCTGATGGACAAACAGGGCGCCTTGGGTCCAGAATAGGTTGGGATGCTTTGGGGTTTGAAATGACCCCTGAGGGATGAACAGTACCCCTAAGAGCTGAAAAGGACTATTGAGGGCCCATCTGAGAGCTGAAATGTCCCCGGAATGATAGCTAGCGAGGGTTATTGGGGACTGTGATGGCCCCTAAAAGCAGGCGAGGGCCCTGAGAAATAAAGAAGATGTCTGAGAGGCAGAGGGGATATGACTGGGATTCTCCTGAGGTTGATAGTGTCCCCTAATGGATGAACAAGATGCCCTGAGAGATTTAAAAATCCTGATAGCTGGCGATTGATGTGAGGAATACCGACGGCCAGCCTCAAAGCTAGAATATTCTTAAAACGACAGGAGCTCTCGATACCTAGGAAGGGCCTCTAGCAGCTTGAGAGGATCATTGTGGGCTAACAGAGCCCCTTGAAAGCTAAGGAGAGTTCATAAGGCTGCGATGATTGTGAGGAGTACTGATGGCCCGCCTCAGAACGAGAAAGTCCTTGAAGCTAGATAGGCTGTCAGGTACTTTGAAGGGCCCCTAACAACTAGAGAGGGCCCCTGATGATTGAAAATGTTCACTGAGCGACAGACAGGAGTGGACTGGGATATCCAAGAGGCTTGGATGGGGTCCATATGAGAATAACATGGTTCCCTGAGGTCTAAAGGGAGTCCTCAAGGGCTAGCGATGGATGTGAGGAATTATCTGATGAGAGTTTCAGAGCTAGAATGTCCTCGATAGTACGAAAGGCTGTCGAGGACTGGTGAGGCACCTGGGAGCTGGAGCGGATCGGACTGTGATGCTTCAGAGGCTTGGGAGTAACTCTGAGGACTGAACAGAGCCACCTGAGAGCTAAGGACAGTTCCTAGAACTGGCGATGTCAGCTAGAAATTGAGGCCTGTCTCGGAGCTGCAGAATTCACATGAAGTGAGACAGGTTTGTCAACGACTGGGAATGACCCATGCAAGTTGAAGAGGGCTCCTGATGGATAAATAGATCCCCGAGAGCGAAAGAGGACTAGACTGTGATGTTCCTGAACTTTGGGTTATGCACTTCAGGGATCGGGGCCTCTGAGAGCTAAGCTAGTCTTTGAGAACTGGCGATGGGTGCGAGGAATACCTAGGACCAGCTTCAGAGATAAGATATCCTCTAAAGCCATAAATGCTTTCGACGACTGGGAAGGTCAGCGACCGCCACCTCAGCGGCGGCGGTACCTCCCTGCTCCAGCAGCCTCGGTCGCTCCAGCGATGGCAAAAACAGCCCAGCGATAACTGCGACGACAGCCGCCTTCATAAGAGATGTATTACTGCCTATTTATTTTCCGTAAAAGGTTTTCATTTTCTGGTTGCTGGCAGCTAAACGGTTAGTTATTCTATGGTCTTTACCGGACTGTTGGACCTGGGTTGCAGGTAACGCGTTAACCGCGCCAGCGCGGAATGCCGTATTTTCCAACATATTTAACTATCTTTGCCTATACACACACACACACACACACATATGCATATATATATATATATATATATATATATGCATATTTGTGTGTGTATGTGTATGTGTATGTGCATGTGTGTGTGTGTGTGTGTGTGTGTGTGTAAGCAGGTTTGAAAATAAAGTGACCGAAATCCGAGGAGTTTCGGAAAAATCGGGAGGGAGCTAAGTAGGTAGCGGCCTCTTCAGATGTTAAGCCCCCCCGCACCGGGACAAATGTAATGGTGCTGCTGCTATGCTCAATAAAATCAATCATAGAGGATAGGAGCACAGTCGTGTCCATTTAATTTAGGACATCTCAGCTTAAAGAAGAATGATTAGGACATTTAAGTGGATAATTTTTGGTTTGTAGCATGTTCCACCTGATCTTATATTTCGCTTAGTCCTCACGCAAATCGTTGATTTGCTTGTACGGAACATAATTCGACAGGAGATGGAGGATATATGAAGGACAGGATGACAGGAGAGGACATGATATGTGGACTAATTGCAATTGAGTTAGAACAGCAAAATTCATTATGGATATCACTGCTCTTTTATCACCAAATGCTACCATTTGTATATGAAAACAACCTGGTGCTTTGGATAATCTCGCTTCAAAAACAAACATTATATCAGGGCTATTGACCATCTTTTATGTTTTGAAAGCTAAATTCCCATCGAAAATCGGTCTATGGTAACAGTATCGGGGAACGTTAGCTACAGCATATGCAAAGCAATGCTTTGAAAACCATTTAACGTGCCATTAATAAGCTGAAATTGTTTGCATTCAAACAAATGTTCCTGTATTCTTCTCTCACCTTAGCTGTGATTAACGTTCATCAAACCTGCACCCTGAAGTCATTTTATCTTTGAATATAGATCACAATCGGAACTTCTCGAATCGGGCGATTGGTTCGGTTTCATTTCGTGGGCGAAGCAGACCCCCAGCCTTTCACAGTCAGCTGAATAATGCAACTGGTGTCGGAGATAGATCCTATCTGAAGCTGTCCCTAGTGCAACTAGATCTCACGCTTTCGTTCAAAGGTTCCGAAAGTGACCAGAGCGGTGGATAGGAAGGAACATGTTAGGAAGTCACACATTCTACGACCCTAGTTCATATAATTTAGGAATGGTAACTAAAAGAAGGAGGCTGCTTCATTTCACCCTGTCTCAGAATAACATCAATCGCTCGAATTGACTAAGCAAGTGAACATTCTCTCGCAGTGCGTGTCTGTACATGGCGTGCTACCAGCCAATCTGCGACAAAACTTAGCAAATTGAACACAATGTTGCCACAAAATACTTGTTTTCCACGTTGAATGAGTGCCCGTTCAGATGGTTGGTTGGCTGGTAGGCATACCGCCGCCACAGGGCATAGGTCCAGCCGTCCACTACTCAAAGCGCAACCCACCGCATTCGCAGAACGGCTATCCGCGACATGAAGCCAGTCGTTCGCACGACACCGAACAAACGGGTGCGAAGCTGACCGTAACTGGGAGAAACCCCAGCACGCAACGAAGTCCGAGAACCTCAGCATCCGACCCTGATGTGGACTGTTGGCGCCAGCATTCAGGCCGACTAAACTGCGCCCGTGGTTCTGACAGCACCACGTGACCGTGAAGAGCCTGGCGCTGTTGCGCATTACGAGGTATGGCGGGAGTGACGTTCACGCCCAGTTCTGACCACGCGATGGCAGACGCTCGCTGCTGCGCATTACGAGGTATGGCGGGAGTGACGTCCACACTTAACTCTGGTCATGCGACGACAGGTGTGGGAGCAGCCCTGATGTTCCGCCCCGCGATTATTCTGTCCCACTGTCCCATTGTTCATTATCTCGCTGTCCCGATATTGCACTGTCTCATTGTCCCGTTATTGCACTGTCCCACTGTCCCGCTATTGCACTGTTCCTCTGCCTGCTGTTGCACTATCCCGCTGTCACGCTGTTGCACTGTCCCACTGTCCCACTGTTGCACTGTTGCACTGTCCCACTGTTGCACTGTCCCACTGTTGCACTGTCCCACTGTCCCACTTCCACTGTTGCTCTGTCTCACTGTCCCACTTGCACTGTCTCACTGTTCCATTGTTCACTATCCCGCTATCCCGCAATTTCCGTATCCCACTGTCCCGCTATTGCCCTATCCCACTGTCCCGCTATTTCACTATCCCACTGGCCTGCTGTTGCACCTTCCCACTGTCCTGCTGTTGCACTGTCCCAGTGTTGCACTGTTTTCACTGTCCCACTGTCCCGCTGTTGCACTGTCCCACTGTCCCGCTCTTGCACTGTTCCACTGATCCACTGTTGCACTGTCCCACTGTCCCACTATTGCACTGCTGAAATTTTCCACTGCACTTCCCTGCTCCTCCAACTATCCCGCGTCCAGCTACCCTTTCTGGATGGCCTCGCTGTCCCACTGTTCCACTCGCTCCTACAGTATCTGCTGCATCCTTTTTCTGTATATAATTTCGCAGGAAATTGCTTCAATGCTGTCTGATGTAGAAGCATTGAGTTATGGTAGTTGTTAACCCTGAACGTTGAGCAAATTGGTTACACCAATCAAAGAGCAGCTTCAATAAGTTAGCGCTGATTAGATCAATGACATTCGTTTGAAGAACGGATGTCTTGCGCCAATTATCATAGTTGTTTCTTGTCAGGAATCCAATTCATTGATCTGCTGGGCTAAACATGGCTGCTCCATTTCCCACCATTAATCACATAACATGGCATCCAGAATGGTGCGTTATTTGGTTAGAAGTTTCCTCAACCACGCCCCAATTTCCCACCCCAAGGAACATGTAATTTAAAAAAAGGTTTCGTTCTTGCGATTTCCCATGAATGAAATGACAGAAAACATAAACGAACATGACATGAACACGTTTAGTTCACATACCATTTATGACCACCCTCCTACTTCTTATAATGATATTACAACATTATAATTAAAATTACAGAAGAGGGCCTAACACCCAGAAAGATGTTTGCGGAAATGTGTTAAGCAACAAGTGCATATAACCTAAAATTACGTTCATTTTTTATACCACGACTGGAAGATGTCTTCATACAGTCTGTTCACTTCCACCCAAAGAACATTACTCATTACGGCAACTCTTCGACGGCAAGCTTGTGTCTGGCAATGATGCACATCATAGCAGTAAAACACACACACCCGCACAAACAGCCACATACACATACACACACAGCCATGCAGTCACAAGAACACACATAAGCACACACGCACACACACACACACACACACACACACACACACACACACACACACACACACACACACACACACATGCACACACATACACACACAGGCGCACATACATGACAGACAGACACACAATGTCCCCCCCACACACACATACGCACACACGCACATACAAGCACATACACACACAGACACGCACACGCTCACACATAGACAGACACACACAGAAACAGACATGTTCATGTTCGTGTTCATTACAGAGACATGCCCATTGGTAAAGTTTTTCAACGTCATTGTGATAAAATAATATTGCGATACAGTGCGTGAGTGGAAACGTTAATTGCAGGTACACATATATTGTTCAGATGCACATCACACTTGCATTTGAATTTACTGATCGGTGCCCACACATTCAAGCATACTATGTTCGGCACACGGTGTTCTAGAAGCGGAGCGCAGCCCCCCCCCCCCCCCCCCCCACCCCCAGCAACCCAAAATGCATTAGATTAAAGCAGAAATTTTAATATTTTTGCCACTCAAATCCAGAAAATTTTGGCGCGCTTAGCTCGCTCAAAGCGTTCTTTCTCATTACATTTCATTTTGGTCGGACCGCATTCAGGAAAACCCTGGCTGTGCCACTGTCTATAAATTATTCATCTGCCTGACGAGAATCCATTAGTAGGGACACATCCATCCATTGGGCCACCGCTTCACAGAAAAGTCGCCGTTTTCCGTAGTTTATTCTGGCACTTGGAAACCCCAGCTGTCTAATCTGACGTGTGCTGTGGTGGTGCTCGGCTCACAAAAGCTCGTTTTTCAGGTCTGGTGGCGTACCTGTGTCTATGCTTGATTTGGTGATGGTCAGTTGGTGGTGGTGATGCAGTTTTTCAGGTCTGGTGGTGTACCTGTGTCCATGCTTGATTTGGTGATAGTTGGTGGGTATGCAGTTGGTGGTGGTGTATGTTGATTTGGTGTGGTTTGGGATGCAGTTTTTCAGGTCTGGTGGTGTACCTGTGCCCATGCTTGATTTGGTGATAATCAGTTGGTGGTGGTGATGCAGTTTTTCAGGTCTGGTGGTGTACCTGTGTCTATGCTTAATTTGGTGATGGTCAGTTGGTGGTGGTGATGCAGTTTCTCAGGTCTGGTGGTGTACCTGGGTCCATGCTTGATTTGGTGATGGTCAGTTGGTGGTGGTGATGCAGTTTTTCAGGTCTGGTGGTGTACCTGTGTCCATGCTTGATTTGGTGATGGTCAGTTGGTGGTGGTGATGCAGTTTTTCAGGTCTGGTGGTGTACCTGTGCCCATGCTTGATTTGGTGATAATCAGTTGGTGGTGGTGATGCAGTTTTTCAGGTCTGGTGGTGTACCTGTGTCTATGCTTAATTTGGTGATGGTCAGTTGGTGGTGGTGATGCAGTTTCTCAGGTCTGGTGGTGTACCTGGGTCCATGCTTGATTTGGTGATGGTCAGTTGGTGGTGGTGATGCAGTTTTTCAGGTCTGGTGGTGTACCTGTGTCTATGCTTGATTTGGTGATGGTCAGTTGGTGGTGGTGATGCAGTTTCTCAGGTCTGGTGGTGTACCTGTGTCCATGCTTGATTTGGTGATGGTCAGTCGGTGGTGGTGATGCAGTTTTTCAGCTGTCCGAGATCCTATTATATTTGTTTTTCTGCCGAAATACGGTCACATTGCGGTCTTCCGTTGACCACGTAATCGATCCACGATTAGTAACTACAGAAGTCACTAATCGTGGATGCTTAGTGAAGTTGTGTGGTACTGCAGGCGCCATATATCGAGTTGCAGTATCAAATACATAATATTACCAGAGCCTCCACAATCGACTTCAGCATGCGACGTGGCAGTGCGTGACCGCTGGCGGATCTAGCCCACCGGTTTGGGGGGAGGGGGAACTTTCCATTTTCAGCATCAGCCCAATCCCCCCCAGTGGCGTACCTACGAGTTGCACCAGGGGAGGCGTTGAATGGATTTGGAGGGTGCCCATTCTCCCACTATTTTAGGTTTAAAAGCACCAGATTTCGACCACTAGTTGGCAAATGGTCATTTAACAAAATAATGAATGACAACATGGTTTCCTGTGTAGGGGCCCCAGCCTACCTTCACCGTTTCTAAGTTACCGGATTTTTGTTCTTGTTTACCATAACGTTCACGTTCACGTTCAACGTCTTGTACCACGTCAACGTTCGTGCACGTGTACACACTGGCGGATCCGATCTTGTCAACTCTTGCTGTAAGCAGAACTTGAGCAGCATGAAACCCTCCTATCCAGAAGAACCATGGGAACCCTCGATGTGTGTCAGAATCTACTATGCTACCGTATTGGGCTTCCAAACAATTATAAAAATACCTTTAAAATTGGCGATTCGTTCATCCAAACGCTATTTTTCAACCTCAGCAATGGTTACTGAATTTTTATTTAGCTTACTTCTGTTGCTTTCGGGGGGGGGCAAAAGGCACTATGCTTCCCCCTATTGAGCGCTTCAGGGTGGGGCATGGTCGGAATAGCCCCTTCATGGATCCCCAGTGTGTGTGACTGGCATGGATTAGGGCTATCAATATACCTGTTCAGTTGATGATCAGTTCATCAATGTGTGATTGATGTGTGCGTGAACTGTCCTGGTGACCTTCATCGTGTTAATTGCTGTCTGAGCTGTGGGAAAGTCTCGATGTATGACCTGCATGCCAAATATTATAAGCTTTGATTTGATAATGCTTACTTTTAGTTTGTTTTCATACAACCAGGCCGCGAGTTGTATAAGATCAGCCTCTGCACGTTGAATCTTATGTGGTAGTCGCTGTTTTTGACTGCAGGCTAGGAACTGAGTATCGCCGGCAAATTGTACGATAGTCGAATACTTCGCATGCAGGCTCATCTCGTTTGCAAAAATCGAAGACACCAACAACTAAACGGCCTCCCCCTCCTCTGGTATGCAGCTGTTGGATTTGATAGCGTTTTGGATAACATCGTGTTACCTTCTTTCGTTGAAATCTTCACTTACTGTGTGCAACCGTACATATAATTATCGAACCAATATGTGTCAATTCCGTACCTCATGAGTGTTTTTCCAGTCACATTTCATGGTCGACAACATCGAAGCAATTCGATGAGTCAAACAATTACAGAAGGGCAACTTGATCCTTGTCCATAGCCTGGCATATTTGGCGGGTGTTCACAGCGAGAGCGGGTTCTGTGCAGTGATCGCGTCCATAGCCATGCTGTGAATTGTAATACAAATGACTGTGGTTGCAATACTGGTTCAGCTGCGTCCGTATAATGAGCACACAGACGCACATAGACATCAACATACAAACGTACACACACATACACACCTACACACACACACACACAGATATATATACAAGCATGCACACACACACACACACACACACACACACACATACACACACACGGAGAGAGAGAGAGAGGGAGAGAGAGCCCATTGTGCTTATGTGCGTGCGTGTGACAGAGTCGTTAAATAACCTGAACCGCCCTGGGATTGGAGCGATGACTGAGTCATGTGTTCGGATTTGAGCGCTTTCGAGACCATTTCTCGGTGGACACGCACCACGGAGAGGACTTCGCCATACATCGTGTTGATGGCAACGTGCTTAACAAGCAATCCTACCGAACCCTCGGACGGGTGAGGTGCAACACTCATTCAGCCTGACGTGTTGCCGGCGTCACGTACCGGCCATGACGTCTCAGTGTGAAGCGCCAGTGTGACCCACCTGGCAGGCGGCGGCGGCCAGTCGCGGCATCAGCGTCTCCGGGTACACCTGGTGGGTGGAGAAGGAGGGCGAGTCGACCTGCGCACGCCGGCGGATCGCCTCCCACGCCTCCTCGCCGTAGCCGACCTTGACGAAGTCGGCCAAGTTCTCCAGCAGGACGCCATACATGACGCCGCTGGCCGGCGGACGCGGCCGCGGCAGCGCCGGAACACAAACGGCGCCCACTTGTAGGCGGGGTGAGGTGAGCGGCAGTGGAGCGAGCACCGGGCTTTAGCGGGTTGTAGACGGGGTGAGGTGGGCGGCAGTGGAGCGAGCACCAGGCTTCAGCGGGTTGTAGACGGGGTGAGATGAGCGGCAGTGGAGCGAGCACCGGGCTTTAGCGGGTTGTAGACGGGGTGAGGTGGGCGGCAGTGGAGCGAGCACCAGGCTTCAGCGGGTTGTAGACGGGGTGAGATGAGCGGCAGTGGAGCGAGCACCGGGCTTTAGCGGGTTGTAGACGGGGTGAGGTGAGCGGCAGTGGAGTGAGCACCGGGCTTTAGCGGGTTGTAGACGGGGTGAGGTGGGCGGCAGTGGAGCGAGCACCAGGCTTCAGCGGGTTGTAGACGGGGTGAGATGAGTGGCAGTGGAGGGAGCACCGGGCATTAGCGGGTTGTAGACGGGGTGAGGTGAGCGGCAGCAGAGTGAGCACCGGGCTTCAGCGGATTGTAGACGGGGTGAGGTGGGCGGCAGCAGAGTGAGCACCGGGCTTCAGCGGGTTGTAGACGGGGTGAGGTGGGCGGCAGTAGAGTGAGCACCGGGCTTCAGCGGGTTGTAGACGGGGTGAGATGAGCGGCAGTAGAGTGAGCACCAGGTTTCAGCGGGTTGTAGACGGGGTGAGGTGAGCGGCAGCAGAGTGAGCACCAGGTTTCAGCGGGTTGTAGACGGGGTGAGGTGAGCGGCAGCAGAGTGAGCACCAGGCTTCAGCGGGTTGTAGACGGGGTGAGATGGGCGGCAGTGAAGCGGGCACCAGGCTTCAGCGGGTTGTAGACGGGGTGAGGTGGGCGGCAGTGGAGCGAGCACCAGGCTTCAGCGGGTTGTAGACGGGGTGAGGTGGGCGGCAGTGGAGCGAGCAGCAGGCTTCAGCGGGTTGTAGACGGGGTGAGGTGAGCGGCAGCAGAGTGAGCACCGGGCTTCAGCGGGTTGTAGACGGGGTGAGGTGGGCGGCAGTGAAGCGAGCACCAGGCTTTAGCGGGGTTGCACGAGGTGCATTGTGGCAACTGTGGATCGTTCGTTGTCACGAAGGTAGCCGCTTGAACACATCCTGCTGTTGTCGTGGCAGATATGTGCCCCTGCACTCACGCAGCCTCTGGCTATTGCACAGGAAGAAGGGATGTGTCTTCCGGACGATTTTCAGCACTCCTCTGGCGGTTTTTGAGCTTTTACTAAGCTATGCGCGTCCAGAACAGCAGTCGATTTATCTCAAGATATTGCGATCCCAATCTTAATTTGATGGTGTCATCTCTCTTGACCAGACCATTATGTTGGACAGCCAAGTCAGTTCAGTGACCTTTTCCGTCCCGACACAATAACTACGATGAAGCCTCTCGTGGCGCTAATCCTCGCCTTGTTCTTGAACCAGTCGAGGACGGTGAAAATTGCACGCCGGAGACGTCAGATCACGTAGATGCCATTGATTGCCTCGTAACTAGTGCTTGAAATAGCTCAGGCAACTGCGTTTATGGACTCCGGGCGCTGTTGATCGGGTGCCGTTCCTGTGGGTCAAGGCAACACGGGTGAACGGCTTCTGGAGCCATGTTCGGATGACAGCTACAGATAGGAACAGATACAGACAGATAGGAAATCGCACGACATTCGGGTGGCATGCTTCCATTGCACAATTGCGCAACCAAAGAGGACTGTACAAATCATGATGATGTAATAGCTTTCCTGCTGTCGATCAGTTGTCTTCAGTCAACTTCCTATGCTGTACTGCGTGTTGCACTACTCGCAAGTCCATGCCAGGAACAATTGTGCTATGGATATTGACAGGTCTCGCCCGTGTAGGGGATGACGCCCTCTCGCCGTGGGTCTATTTCGCGACCAGGAAAATTGACGCGGGTCAGCGCACGACCATTTGGCATGGCAGATGGGTTTGTTTGTTTGTTGTATGGGCTTTAGGGTGCTTCGACCCACTTCGGATCATTGGCTCCCACGGCATGGCCGATGTGGAATTATTTGCTGACTTGATGGGTTGTGCATCTTGAGGACATTTTGTCAGAGCACTGACCTGTGACGTGACAAGAGAAAACATACCAAGCCACTTTTTGAACTGCGATTGTGAATTATTGGCGATTAGCTTTACGTATTGCCCGAAAACTGGCCAACGTTTAGTGTCGAAGGGAAGTTGACAACTCGGCTGACCTGCTTATACAGGCCATTGACCTTTCCAGTGTTAATATAGGTGACTGACCATTCTTAACTTCACATGACCACTTCGGCATAGGAGCAATCTGGGGGTTACTGTTGACACTGAAACTGAACTTGCCATCCATTTGCATCCCTGAGTGCAGGAAATAGTGTCTACGGGCACTGTTTCTGACGTGACCGAAGCGAAGTCAACATTTCAACCTCATCTGACACTTGACCTGTGGTCTGAAATACAACAAATTAGAGATCGTTGCCATTCCTAATCCTGATGAATAATATAATGACGATTTGCGGTACGAGTATGTCCTCATTTCGTATACAGGTAGCGACTAAACGCAAAAGTAGCGATTTTCGATACAAATGAAGGCTTAGCCCTAATGTGTAAGGCACGCAAAATCATTCCATTGTAAAGGGAATCAGCCCCCTTGAGATCTCGCAAACCAATGGACCAGTTTTCGGGAAAGAAAAAGTATTCCAAGGGTTGCATCGTTAAATGTATTTCATAACAACAACAAAAAACTGAAAGTTTTGCAAGCGGTGGACGCAGGGGCAAAAGGGGAATATAATGTCAATTGTTGTTTTATTATTTCCTCACTCTCACTCTAACTCTCACTCTCACTCTCACTCTCACTAGTGACTTAGTCTAACATTCTGGTTCGATTACTACCAATCGACTTCAAGTCCGTGGTGCTTAAAATTGTGGAGTAATGAAGGCCAAATACAGCATGACAGGCTATCCAGGATAACCGAAAATTGGGTAAAAACTTTTGAACAATGAAAAATCTTCTATATTCAACTACATTTGTCTTCATAAACAAGGATAATTTTAATAATACTACACCGGAATTTGCCCTACCAATGAACAAAAATAGCATTATAGGCGACACCAGGTACACAAAATTGGTGTATCCGTTTATTTGGTTACCCTTGATCCGGCTGGAGTCCCAAGAGCTTGTGCATCAGTTAGTGCATAGCAGATGCATACAACTTCCCGCGTTCTGAAATCTCACGGACAGCCAGGCTTGCCTATTCTTTGATCACTATGAACCATTTCTCTTTTCTTAAGCGTACCTAATATAGATGCCTTCCCTCTAAAGCTGACCCTGAGCTGTCCATGCCGAAAATTATTATATTTTTTCATCGTATAAATTCCCAAGAAATCAGCAATCGTTTGGTGATGTCGCAGAGGCTTGCTATATTATCATGCTAAAAACCATCGCAAACCCCAACTTGTTTACCATGGAACCGCTTCTGTCATTTATGTGCATATTTAATAACGCAAAATGTGCAACATATATATGTTCTGCGTCAATGGTGTTGGTTAGAACCGAGCATTTATGAACATAAAGTGTGCATATATGACTGGCTTTGAAGTTTATACAACTGTTTTTGTGTGACATGCCATCCAGAATGTCTGCCTGGAACCGCTTCTGATTAATGACAAAAAGTGTGTTTATTGCAAAATACGTACACAAGAACTTCCGGAAAACACACGAAGTTTCAGAGCACAATCATTATGTGATAAGAAGCGGCGAGCAAAACACCAGAAGGGGAACTTCAGGTTCTCACATTACTTTCTGCTTAGCGAGATCCTGATCCCCAAACCATCCGTATTAGATCAACATGCTCTTAATCGATCGGTCCCAGTAACGACCAAAAGGACAAAAGCATGCTGGGCTCGATTATAGACCGTAGCTGAAGCTATCGAACGCTTTTCTTTTGGCCGACCAATCAATTGAGAACGGTCTGGACCATTAGCAGCCGATGGACTTCGACAGGGTAGATCTTTTAAGCATGGCGAGAGAAAGGCTCAGCGGCAAATTGCACCCTCCGCGCTCTAGAAGGTAGTGTGATGAGGCCTGACGCAAGCTTGCCTCTTAATTGGTGTCGTATTTCACACATTGTATCTTCTTTCGCTGAGCTCTTATCAGTTGTAATTATCTGTGCCAATTATCCCCGACGATGGGGTTGTTCCTTCGGTGGAAGTCAAAGGGTTACATGCTATGCTCAGTTTCGCGGAATATATCTGATCTGATGTGGAGCTTCGTGCTCTTATTATCCTGACCGCGATATGTACACCAGCCTTTCTGCAAGTATCAAACCGAGCATATAGGGTAACAATTATGCACTGTAGCTTTGCCGAACTCTGGCAAAGGCCAAAGGGCTGAGACGCTTAAAACGGCAGCCAAACTGGGCCCAGTTACATTTTGCTCAAACTATAAGTGAAGGATCGTGGCATGAAGCCAGGAAACATCTTTTGATGACAACATAGTGCCAACAAAGCATGGTGATTGGAGTGAAGCGAAGAAAACTAATTTGTGACAATTAAAAATCGATAGAGGTCTTTTGTCGCGCGGGCATCTTGGGAGCTAACTGGGAAAACATATTTGTGCTGTATTTGAGCATGCTCTGCCGCCCTCATTGCACCTTTCATTGGTTCGTGTCCTCAGCACCGATTTCATCATGCTGGACTCCACTACGGTGACGGAATTCTGATCATCTTGTACCTAATTAAGCTAGAACTACGAAGCCAAAGCCATTGCCTCCTAAACGATAAGAGCAATGGTAACGGGGTTTCGCTTCTCGGTTCAATAATTCATTGAATTGTCAAAGTGGCGGAATAACGACCATTTGATAGCTTCAGTCGGACTGCATACAGAAAACATGGAGCGAAATGTTGACAAAAAGGTTGCACGGTTTATCTCTATGTTTCAGTAATTAATGCATGTCATATATATTCTTGTCGTGTACACATGTGACCTCCAATCTTAGGCAAATTTTGTTTAAGGTAACAACCGTTTTCATGAATAGGGCAACATCATGTGGTAGCTAAATTATTTGAACTGAATATGTTTTTTTTTTAAAGCGGGCGTTGAGTTCGAACTCACCAGTAAAATAGTCAGAGGTGCCTGTTAAATCGATTAAGCTCACCACTGTAATATGACCCTTCTCCAGCATAATTGCAGTGATCGTGCGTGACCTTGGAACGGCTAGTAATAGAGTGAATAATCTATGAATAATTAGTAGCACTGGGTCTCACACTGAACTCATGCAATTATTGTATTGTGTGTTCAGCCTAGCTTAGTTTAGTTCATTATTGCACATTCAACAACCGGTACATTACCTATTTGCATATTGGTTTCGCATTAAGCATTCGACCCTCCTGAATCTGTAAATATTGTTGAAAGCTTTGTGCGACTTACCAAATGTTACGCATCATCGAGTTGTAAAACAGTTTATGTAATATGGTTAACATAGCTGTATATGTGGACTGTGTCTACAAACAGCCATATATTCATTGCTATATGGTGTTTTCCTTCACTATGATCTATAGTCGTTTAAACGGTGGCATCAGATTTGACCTTAGATGACCTTGAATTACTTTAGGTGCCTAAAAAGGTGCACATTTCCGTTCGTGCGCACCCAAGGCGGAGTTTCACAGCATTATTTGGGGAGCTGAACAATGCTGAAGTTGATGGTTCCAAAAACATTGGTGAGCTCACCCACAGGGTCCCATGTTAAAACTGGATATCATTTGTGGGAGGGGAGGGATCTAAGGTGAACGTTGGGGTGACCTGGGTCCACCCAAAGATATAGGGAACGTCTTATATGTGCACATAGGGGCGGTGCCACAGTTTTTGAATCAGTGGATGCCATGGATTTTAGACCCATTCTATCCATGCAACGCCGTAGGCGCAATTATAAACCTCCGAATGCTTGGAGGACGCTTACCCCCTCCCCAGCCATTGGTGCTCCAAACTATACATACATAGTACCTACAGCACTCTCTGTGTACTGGAGGTTTCGCAGACCCAAGATGGGCAGCAATAAATCAACCACATCCGCAATTATGGAAGCTGTCTGCCATTTGTGTGTATTGCAAATAATTTGATCTTATTTCCCCTTTCCTCCATGTGGCAGCTTGGATTTCAACTCTTACAAGTTTCGTTCAGTTGCGCCCTTCTGCAGCATCGTAGCAGCGCCAGTACATTTTGTTGTCCGTTGAGCAATGCTTGTCCTTACATGTAGGATATTGGTCTACATGAGACTGATTACGTGAATCAAGTGTTCCAGACCTAAAAAGATAAGAGCTTCAACTCATCGGATTGTAGGACTGTCAGTAGAAATTCGGAGGCTGATTTGGCTACAATACGAAATGTTTTAGATTATGTACTCCTTCTGAGGCAGTGGTGTGAGAAACAGAAAGATGTTCTCGGCGAAGTCCCCACTGAACTGAAAATAATTCGGAACAAGTTAAGCTCAGAACACTACAATAAATGTTCGAAGTGTTCAACGCAGAATTGAGAGGAACTTCAGCTTTGATTTGGCACTATCATGGCCTCGGGTTATGCACATTTGCAGGAGATATGGCGATTATGGCGATTTATGGAAGCGTTGGACAAGTTCTTTAACATATGTAGGTGCTGTTGTCCATTCATTGCATGTGCGCAAGCCAATTGTGCAGGCTATACACAATTTCACGTAAAATACACATGCGACAGGAAGCACAAAATTCCTTCAGGATCGGCTGCTCGAAGATTCTGAATCCGAACCGTGGCACGAGAGGCTAATCGGTGGTAGTTGCCAGATAAGAGTACAGCAGCCATCGTCACGGCTGCTCTTACCTACGCTCGTCTTGTCACATGATCAAATACGTCGATGGTGATTGACTGATGATTGGCAGAAGTAAAATGCATACGGAGCACATTTGCACTACAGGAGTATGAAATCCGAAATGGCCAAACAAAAGATACAGCATGAAAATGTGAAGGCCATGCCTATTTATTATAAGCTATGTTCTTATTCTGATGGTCAGAAAGACCCAACACCGACAAAGCAGAAGCGAAGACATAGGACGTGGCAGCCGAGAAGTTTTATAAATCCAGTATGCTTTGGTGAGGCAGCCGGCTGGCTCGTATTTAGACCACTGGCCGTCAGATGGTGGTGACGGAAAATCAATTACTAGCAGCATGTACCATTTTGTTCAGGAATATAACCTAGAAGAAGAGTTGATCATTGCTGGCGCTGACTCAACAAGTGTGAATGCAGGGTATCTATGAGATAATCTTATTGGAACACAGATCAGACACACGATTGCTTTGTGTTATCTGCACGCTGCATCTAAAGGAACTGCTGTTACGTCACCGTCACATTTTCACTGACCCGGATGGCCGCATATCGGGTGAGAGGTGGTGAGATTCCATGGTGAGATTGGACTAGCGATGCTAACGGCAGAGAACTTACCTGTGCAGCCTGACTTCGAAAAGATCAGCATTGCTGCTGGCAACGGGTGACCTTCGGGCACGGCTTTACCCGAGTACGTGGTCGATGACATGTCAACTTAGCAGGCCTACCTCCACGGAATAAGGTCAGTAGTTCATGACGGAAATGTGACCCAGATTTGGAGCTCAGCAGGCTGGGGAAACATACGACTATTTGACAATGTTACGTAAACGGTTTGAACAATCGATCATATATACAATTTTGCAAGTCGTACACAATTTTATATGTCATTCTCCGATTTACGGAGTTGGAATACATGATAAGAATATGGGCACACTGATCTATCCACTTTCACTAGACACATTCCGGTCTACCCTGGGTATGCACAAACGTAGGTGTGAACCTGTTGAGGCACCTAAAGTCGTTCAGGGTTATCCAAGGTAAAATCTGATACCATCGTTGAAACGACCATAGTCGATTTAGTGCGGATAGAGCACCGTATAACAAAGAACATGTAGTTATATATAGATGTATTCCACATAAGCAGTTATTTGAACCATATTACCTACACATTAAAAAATCGATCATAGGTAAAATTGTGTAAGTCGCACACAACATGCAATAGTATTGGCGGATTCGCGAGGGTCAAATGCTTGCTATGAAACCATGGGCAAAACGGCCTATTCCCTTTTGCTGGTTACGCTCCGGCCTAGTGGAGAGCGGCACGCAGGCCGCCGAACCCAGCTGATCGATAGTCCGATAGCATAAATCAGGTCATCGAGACGGTCGTGCGTAACTAACGAGGCGCAGAGACGTTGCTGACGATGACACGGCAACCCGGTATGAATGTTCTCCCTCTCACCTCCGTCGTCCCTGTGCAGCCATATGACAACGGTCGTGCGTGACTAAAGAGGCACAGAGACGCCGACGGTGACAAGGTAACCTGATGTGAATGTCCCCTCTCTCACCTCCGCCGTCCCTGTGTAGCCATGTAACAGAAGGTCGTGCCTGACTAACGAGGCACAGAGACGTTGTTGACGGCGACACGGTAACCTGATGTGAATGTCCTCCCTCTCACCTCCGCCGTCCCTGTGTAGCCATGTAACAGAAGGTCGTGCCTGACTAACGAGGCGCAGAGACGTTGTTGACGGCGACACGGTAACCTGATGTGAATGTCCTCCCTCTCACCTCCGTCGTCCCTGTGTAGCCATGTGACAGAAGGTCGTGCCTGACTAACGAGGCACAGAGACGTTGTTGACGGCGACACGGTAACCTGATGTGAATGTCCTCCCTCTCACCTCCGTCGTCCCTGTGTAGCCATGTGACAGAAGGTCGTGCCTGACTAACGAGGCACAGAGACGTTGTTGACGGCGACACGGTAACCTGATGTGAATGTCCTCTCTCTCACCTCCGTCGTCCGTGTGTAGCCATGTGACAGAAGGTCGTGCCTGACTAACGAGGCGCAGAGACGTTGTTGACGGCGACACGGTAACCTGATGTGAATGTCCTCCCTCTAACCTCGTCGTCCCTGTGTAGCCATGTGACAACGGTCGTGCGTGACTAAAGAGGCACAGAGACGCCGGCGGTGACAAGGTAACCTGATGTGAATGTCCCCTCTCTCACCTCCGTTGCCCCTGTGTAGCCATGTGACAGCACCGAATCTGGTATATCTGCACCACGGGTCACTGCACTCATCCCACCGCTCAGGGCCGTGATCGTTAAGGGCGTCGATAGATCTAATGACTCCAGCCGCTTACCGCAGGAGCACTGGCTCGCCGCTCGTCCACTAGATCTCTGGCAGATTGATGTCTCCCACCAGCAGCGGCGGCTGACACTCCCGACACAGACTCGAACGTCTTGCCCGGATCCCGGCGCATTCGTCGCTGGCCCGGGAACATGCGCTCGGCGTGGTCGGAACACGTCGGAACACGCGGCGTGGTCGGAACACTCGGCGTGGTCGGAACACGTCGGAACACGTCGGAACACTCGGCGTGGTCGGAACACGTCGGAACACGTCGGAACACTCGGCGTGGTCGGAACACGTCGGAACACGCGGCGTGGTCGGAACACTTCGCGCCGGCGCACGGCGCGGAGTTCCGAGTAAGCTTCGAGGTGCTGCCGGCGGCTGGGACGGAGGAAGCTCCGAGCGGCGCGCGTGTGAGGCACCCACCATTAGGTTGGGACACAGGCAGCTCAGAGCGGCGCGAGTGTGGATTACCCACCATCAGGTTGGGACCCAGGCACCTCCGAACGGCGCGTGTGAGGCACCCACCATCAGGTTTCCTCAGTAGCACGCGACGTTCGTGTCGTTCAGTAGTTCTGTACACTCTTCCATCTTCGCTCTGCGTAAGCACCAATGTTTGCTCTTTCTTCCAACAAAATACATCGCTCGAACTGGTTCCTGCCCTAATTATTATCCTGCATCGGATATCAGGCTCTCTCAACACTGTCACTTTCTCTGCGCGCCTTGTTCCTGTCTACAACCATGATCTGGCTAGACACTGTCGTCAAACTGACACCCATGAGTGCAGCAGTAGCTACCTCTTCGCTGCACTGTCAGACGGCTGTCAGTACTCGTTACGCGTCAAGTGCGGACATTAGCCGCCGGCCGTCGGGCAGCGAAACTAGCGCCGCCAATCGGTCGACGGGGGAAACTACAGGCAGAGCGGTCGGACATTGTCCTAAATTCAACAACACCAAGAAACCATGCAATAAATGTAAAAATCGCAGCACTGCGTTGTATTGCCATGAATTCGGCCAACGTTAAGCTTAGTTGCGATCATTTTGTTGAAAAATGAGCTTCGGGATTTGGACCCCAAAATAATGCCGTCATTGATCCATTCACGAATTTGTAATTGTTTGCCGCGATATCAAGAAAACGGGTCATTAATCTAAAAAACGTCGCAGCACTGCCTTATAATATCATGAATTCGGCGACCATTAAGCTCAGTTGCGGTCAGTTTGTTGAAAAATTCGGTTCGGGATTTTGACCCCAAATCAATGCCGTCATTGATCAATCCACGAATTTGTAATTGCTTGCCGCAATATCAAGACGACGGGCAACGAATCTCAAAAGGTCCCAGCACTGCATAATAGTCATGAATTCGGCGAACGTTAAGCTTAGTTGCGATCATCTTGTTGAAAAATTCGCTTCGGGATTTGGATCCCCAAAATATGCCGTCATTGATCTATCCACGAATTTGCAATTGTTTGCCGCGATATCAAGCAAACGGGCGACAAATCCCAAAAAGTCGCAGCACTGCCTTATAATATCATGCATTCGACGAACATTAAGCTCAGTTGCGGTTAGGTTGTCGAAAAATTCGGTTCGGGATTTGGATCCCCAAAACGATGCTGTCATTGATGCGAATTGCAACATCAGTGAATTGACGATGTGCTACTTTCAACCCCAAAATGCCGACACCAATGTTCGCGCAAGGACATCCGAAATACGATACATGTAAAGAAAAACATCTGCAGTTGATTACCCCAGTAAGGCACTTTTACAAAAACGTATCAATTTGATCTTATAATCGACCAATAGCGACACTGGCGGTGGTCCTAGTCGTGGGTTCCGCATACACGAATTTATAATTGTTTGCCGTAATATCAGATAAACGGGCGAGGAATTTTAACAAAAAGTCGCAGCACTGTGCTATAATGTCATGAATTCGTCGAACGTTAAGCTCAGTTGCGATCATGAAAAATTATGTTCGGGATTTGGACCCACAAAAATAAGGCCATCAGTGATCTATGCACGAATTTTTAATTGTTTGCCTTATTATCAACACAACAGACGATGAATGTCCACAAATCGAAGAACTACGCTGTAGTGTAACTTTGGCGTTGGGGACCATTAACATTCAGGGCATGGTTTCGCGCCCCGCCATATTATGAATGGCGGGCGGTCGGGGACGATCTGCGGGCCGCGGGCGTCGCCGCCGCGCCGGCGGCCCGTCGTCTATGGTGGAAAATAGTTCCAGAAAACAATGCGCAAAGTAACAATATGCGCAATATATCACTGTAAGTGGTTATGAAATTGACGTCTGAAGTCAAGCTAACTTTCATAAATGCACTACGCATCATATTTTATGGAGACAGAGTCTCATAAATTGTAACTATATTATTCGCACACACAATAGTGAGCATCCGGGCGCGCTTGGGGTGGGCGCATATTTCAGAGTTCTTGAATGGCATCAGGAACCTACCTGTTTTCATTCTTTACTGGAGATTCCCCGCTGTCCGCATTAATTAACATTGCGTCTGACGCCTAACGCTCTGCTCCTCCGGACAAGCTCTGCAGGCAAATCCTTGCCTAGCGGATCTGGGAAGGTTCAGATCCCTGGATTCCCGAAGCCTTGTTACTTGAGCCCCTCACTGCTCGGATCCAAATTGGCATCAGGGGCATTATCAAAATTGTATTTTTGATTCTTATGTTTCATTTCACTTTTCACTCACGTTTTCCGTTGTTGACACTTTTTTCTCACGCCGTTCAGATACAATTATTGTTGCCGTCTCTTTTTTATCGATAGCAGACGTGCGCAGTTGAACCCGGTCTTCTTCCTCCCTCCTCGGATTCATTATTAACAGATGATCTATTTCCAGAATCTTGAGATTGTGTGGGCATGTTGAAACGAAGCTAGCTTCTGACATTCTCCGTAGTAACAAAGCATGCAGCAACATTATGGCTGCATCTATAACTGTGTGCATGTTCTGACTTGCCGGGATATCATCGGGTCCTATCACAGATCCGGCATCCGGGCGGAGACCTCAGCCGGCTGGCGCCGGCCCGCCGCTGACTAGTCAGTTGACAGTGGCCCTTTTCACGACGGCCAATAAGCACCGGGATGCAATGTCGATGACTTCGTCTAGTATGAAGGGCATATCATTGAAATATATGTCCTTTATCTGTATATATGGAATGTTCAAGAAATTTTAACTATGAAGTAATCAATTCAATATTAAACTTAACCAACATATTCAAATTGTGGCACTGTTTGCAAAAAGCGCTCAATTTACAGAAACAACTAGCCAATCTGGCCGCATTTGGCACCATGACCGGGAGGTAGGAGTTGTCGGATAGAACATAAATTTACCGTTGGATTACCAGCAAATATGCAATATTAGGGAGAAAGTGGTAGTATATATCCTGCGGATGAATATTTTTCCTTTTACGTTATATTTTATGGCTGTGAAGTACCTGTATTATGAATAAATATTGAAATATATCATTTCCAGATGCTACGAATCCTTCTTTACGCTCCCGAAAATATTAAATTCTATCCACTTTACAAGCGGGTTGTTTACAGTTGTAATAGCATCTGTTGTACTGCACCATACGTGGCTCCGTTTTTAAATATTGCTGTACTCCTACCTGAATATCCCCTGCTGTGGAGGGAGGGCAATTGATCCTTGTCTTTGAATATCATACACGCAAGAAAGAACAAAGCATGAATTGTTTACAGCACCCAAAAGACCGCAACACGTCCAAAATATGCGCATCTGAGACAAACTTGTTTGTTGGCTCGCCTGACATATTTCAACCGTAAATGATGCAATCAGAGCACAAATAATGACGTCATTTTTGGAAACGTGTATTATGATTCGTCCCAGCTATCATAAAGGGCCAATCACTTACTGCAGTTGAAGTTGGCTGGCGATATTGATCAGAGTGGTCGAATGCTCGGAAAATTTGGCATTTGAAGACCGCTGAATTCGACAAGCAGCTGTTGTCATCGAGTTTACTTCCGAAGTCAGGCTCGCTTGGTCTGACTTCCAGATTTTCGACTAGATGACGTCCCAGGCGCGGATGTGGGTGTACATTTCAGGGTTTGTGCATAAACAAGCTGTTACTAGTCCAAAAACTTGTCGTATTAGATAACTGAATCTACTTTGTTTGCTTATTGATATCATAAATTGGTCCAATCTACAGAGTAAAAGCTTTCAGATCAACGTAATTAGTATGCTCTGACCCCGCCATTGGGATGTCATGACGATTACTTCCCGCTAGTGACAGCTGCACAATGCCGCGGCCCGGGCTCCCTTGGCATGCTGAGGCTTGGTCAGCTCCGGTGCCATCGCCGGGAGGCGCCGTCTGAGGAGACTTCCGCCATGTAACATGTCGCTGCACTGCCACCATGTGACATGCAACCAATACCCATTTCGGACATCGCCCGCCGTGTGTCGTCGATCGAGCCCCTCCTTCTGCGGTATGGGTGTAGCATTAGCTTAGTACAGGCGCTTGACTGATGTGTGGCGGGTGAGAGGGTACGGTCCTCACGCGCCGGAGCGGGCCCCGCCGCTGGACGTGACGTCACGCGGCACGTGACTGACGTGTGGCGGGTGAGAGGGTACGGTCCTCACGCGCCGGAGCAGGCCCGGCTGGACGTGACGTCACGCGGCACGTGACTGACGTGTGGCGGGTGAGAGGGTACGGTCCTCACGCGCCGGAGCAGGCCCGAGACTGGACGTGACGTCACGCGGCACGTGACTGACGTGTGGGGGTGAGAGGGCACGGTCCTCACGCGCCGGAGCGGGCCGCGTCGCTGGACGTGACGTCACGCGGCACGTGACTGACGTGTGGCGGGTGAGAGGGTACGGTCCTCACGCGCCGGAGCGGGCCGCGGACTGGACGTGACGTCACGCAGCACGTGACTGACTGTGGCGGTGAGAGGGCACGGTCTCACGCGCCGGAGCGGGCCGCGAGGCTGGACGTGACGTCACGCGGCACGTGACTGACGTGTGGCGGGTGAGAGGGTACGGTCCTCACGCGCCGGAGCGGGCCCCGCCGCTGGACGTGACGTCACGCAGCACGTGACTGACGTGTGGCGGGTGAGAGGGTACGGTCCTCACGCGCCGGAGCGGGCCCCGCCGCTGGACGTGACGTCACGCGGCACGTGACTGACGTGTGGCGGGTGAGAGGGTACGGTCCTCACGCGCCGGAGCGGGCCGCGAGGCTGGATGTGACGTCACGCAGCACGTGACTGACGTGTGGCGGGTGAGAGGGCACGGTCCTCACGCGCCGGAGCAGGCCGCGAGACTGGACGTGACGTCACGCGGCACGTGACTGACGTGTGGCGGGTGAGAGGGCACGGTCCTCACGCGCCGGAGCGGGCCGCGAGGCTGGACGTGACGTCACGCAGCACGTGACTGACGTGTGGCGGGTGAGAGGGTACGGTTCTCACGCGCCGGAACGGGCCGCGAGGCTGGACACGGCAGATGGAGTTGGGTGGAAGGCTTGAGCAGACTTGCTGTTGAACGGCTGACCGTCACCGTCTGTTGGGATTGAGGTGGTTGCATGACAGACCGTCACCCTCTGCTGGAATGAGGTGATTGCATGACAGACCGTCACCCTCTGCTGGGACTGAGGTGGTTGCATGACAGACCGTCACCCTCTGTTGGGACTGAGGTGGTTGCATGACAGACCGTCACCCTCTGTTGGGAATGAGGTGGTTGCATGACAGACCGTCACCCTCTGTTGGGACTGAGGTGGTTGCATGACAGACCGTCGCCCTCTGCTGGGACTGAGGTGGTTGCATGACAGACCGTCACCCTCTGTTGGGAATGAGGTGGTTGCATGACAGACCGTCGCCCTCTGCTGGAATGAGGTGGTTGCATGACAGACCGTCACCCTCTGTTGGGACTGAGGTGGTTGCATGACAGACCGTCACCCTCTGTTGGGACTGAGGTGGTTGCATGACAGACCGTCACCCTCTGCTGGGACTGAGGTGGTTGCATGACAGACCGTCACCCTCTGTTGGGACTGAGGTGGTTGCATGACAGACCGTCACCCTCTGTTGGGAATGAGGTGGTTGCATGACAGACCGTCACCCTCTGTTGGGAATGAGGTGGTTGCATGACAGACCGTCGCCCTCTGCTGGAATGAGGTGGTTGCATGACAAACCGTCACCCTCTGCTGGGACTGAGGTGGTTGCATGACAGACCGTCACCCTCTGTTGGCCGAAACCCTGTGAATGATGGTTGCATGGCAGTTTTATTTTCGGACCCTCTGTTGGGACTGAGGTGGTTCCATGCACCAGACCGTCACCTTCGCGTGGGAATGAGATGGTTGCATGACAGACCGTCACCCTCTGCTGGGATGAGGTGGATTGATGAATGAAGGGCAAATGCCGTTTTATTTTCGAACCCTCTGTTGCGGACTGAGGTCGCCGCATCGTATCAGAAGAACGTCCGCCCTCTGCTGGATATGTGGATCGATGAATGCATGACAAACCGTCACCCTCTGCTGGGACTGAGGTGGTTGCATGACAGACCGTCACCCTCTGTTGGGATTGAGGTGGTTGCATGACAGACCGTAACCGTTTTCTGCGCCGCAAACCCTGTGAATGAAGGGTAAATGTCGGCAGTTTTATTTTCGGACAAGTTGCTGCGGAGCGAGGTCTGCACTAGACATCGCGTGTCAGAAGAACTTACCTACAATGTGTAGGATATGTGGATCGATGCACAGCCAGCACAGTCTGCTTCAGCGCAAGAAACTGGAATAGCGGAACGCACATATGTCAACAGTTTATCTAGTTTCGATCCAAATTAGACACAATATCCCAGTGAAGTGCCAATGTTGGAGTTCATCTTCCTCCAAACTTGCACAATCTCTGGTGGACTTCGTTCGCAAGAAGACTGTGACTTTCCAATTTGGCACAGAACTTGACTGCTGTTTCGGTATCATAATTGCCATAACTTTGGGAAGTAGGTGTATTTCTGCAAATGAGAGAGCGACCGGTATCCCAAATGAGCGAGCACACAGATGCTCCTCTAGTCTTTGTTACGGACTTCGACATTCCATGAATCCATGCCACACGTCATTTGTCTCTTCACATTTTAAATTCAATATATGAACTTCCGTACCGCTTACCTACCCTCCACAAACTATATCTATGGGACGCTCTGAACGCGCCAAAATAGAATGAAATAAAACGCTGCATACGCAGTGCATGCACACTGCCTTCGCTCTGCAAAATTAGTGAGACGAAAGCCTCCAGTTAAGTCAAATTCCAATCGGCATCACATGAAATTCACACTTTCCGGCATTCACCAGTGCAGATGGTTATATTGTTTGGAACTACAAATACCTATATAGACAAATGTCTGCGCTTCCACTCAACATTATCTTAGTTGATTACGCAGGTATCTAGGGTATTTTTCTTGGTAAAGTCTTACTCAACTCTTCATGTTTGCTTTCCGGGGGTCCGAATAGGTCGCCCACCAATGACATGGCGTGTTTTCATGCAAATGAAAATACGCAATGAATGAATTATGAATTGGAAAGACTGGTCTGACCTTGTTAAGGTGGCTTGTTGTCACCGAACATGCACGTCTACTCGAGAAGCTGCGTCCGTGCGGTGCCCACACGCACTGGCTCGCGTCGGGTTTGGCACCCTTGCTGCATCACATCTACAGCAACGCAACGACATGCCGATGTTTACCGATGATGGCGTCACCATAACCCAGTATGCGAATGATATCCATGTTCATTTGTCTGGCTCGCAGGGCGACAGGTCACGGGTCGTGTCTCACATGGAACACAATTTGGCCCAGCTGACTCGGCGGTTGCGTAAGAACGCCGTGAATCTTCAAAAACCCAAAGCTCGTGTCCGGCACACGTCGAAACATGAAGGCCCTCTCTGTCCAGATTGATGGCAATACAGCCAACGAACGCCGGACTATGTCATCTCCGACCACCACATGTCATGTCATGGCCATGTCGACAGCCTCATAGGTCGCTGGTGCTGACGCACGCCAAACTCGGCCTGCCCGCGGAGAGCCTGCCCGCGCTGGTAGACGGTCTAGTGCTATCTCTCTGATGCGTAACTGTATCGGTGTGTACCGGGGTGAGGGAGGCGATCGACCAGCTCATGTGGCGAGCGCGGAAATCGATCACTGTTTGCGCTCGTGCTATGTCTGGTAAGTGCAGATACGATCGCATAGGCGGTGTCGATACATCCCTTGGCTGGATGTCGGCTCAGCAGCTGTGCGAATCACGTCACTGCGGCCTGCAGTGACGTTACATCATCATCACGTCACTGCGGCCTGCGATGACGTCTCATCACCATCACGTCACTGCGGCCTACGGTGACGTCTCATCACCATCAAGTCACTGCGGCCTGCAGTGACGGCACATCACCATCACTTCGCTGCAGCCTACGGTGACGTCTCATCACCATCACGTCACTGCGGCCAACGGTGACGTCTCATCACCATCACGTCACTGTGGCCTGCGGTGACGTCTCATCACCATCACGTCACTGCGGCCTGCGACCGTGTCGTCCGAAGCTTAGGACGCCAGCGGCTCTATTTAGGAGAAACTAGGAGGAGCAGCCGTGAGGCACGCGAGGATGTGACGTACCCTACCTGCCCCTCATCGGGTCAGACAATGGGAGGAGATTTGCCTGCACTGTCGCTCTGTTCAAGCTCTTCCGCCGGGCATGTTAAAAATGATCACGAACAAGAAAACAGCTCAGCGGCATCTCATCATTGAGTAGTTGGTCGATGACAATCTATGCTTGGTCGAGTTGTACCACTCGGATTTGATTTTGTGAACCGATTAGCATGGTGTGACGTGACATTTTAACTTGTTATCTCTGCACTGTATTCAGCGGTGTCTTTCAATTTCCGAAGACGTTCAATAGCAATTGCATGATGGGTTGTTCCGATCCCTAGAATAAATACACGGATAAATATGTCGATCAAGGAGGTGACCGGTGTACATGGCGAGATTACATATGACATGCATAAATAATTGAGACTTGAAGGTGCACATGGCAATCCATTTTACAGCAGCTTGTTCGATGTTGTTAGCATGCAATCCGACTGAATGTAACAAATATTCTCTTTCCGCAAATGTCGACCTTTGGCCTGGTCTGTAATGTCGTGTCTTGACCTCAGAAACTAAAACTGGATATCAATAAATACAAAATAGTCTTCATCACATACGATGCAATGGTGTTGTAGTGTCATGGCCGTGGATTAATTAGGGATAGGATGGTGATCGGAGTCATGTCGTCATAGTGGAGTCAAGCATGGTGAAATCATTGCTGCCGACATTAACTTAAAAAATGCCGAATTTAGGTTAGGAGGGCACGTTAAAAAAACAGCGAATTATTATAACTTCTAACATGCCTGCGTGGGAAAATTATGTGAATGCTTCATTTTCAAAACTTCGATTTTTCACTCCACCGTTATGCAGATACTGTGTCAAATCCAGCGGCCGATATCGACGGGCATTTGCAACGTGATTACACTTTTACACAATAGATTACATTGTCCTGGATTATAATTACTCGTCGGAGTGCCTCGCATGCAAGCGTAAGAAGGAATTACATGGAATTTTCTGGGCATAATAAGATGCATAGTAAGCAATTCCATTTCACTGAATATTTAAATATGTTAATCGTTTCAAACCACATATATTCACGTAGTTGAACTTGATTTCATGACCATTAATTTTTAGTAAGTTAAGTAATCAAACTGCAAAGGAAAGGCGTGCTAGTAAACGGGTTCCGCATTTACATGCATGAACAGTTTTTGTTGTCATTTCGTGCTCCCAGCTCGAGAATTTGCGTTCCTGGCAAATAACGCGGCCTAGCAATTTCATCATCATTAGCTCACGCTACACTGGCTTTCTGCACAAAGCAACGATTTCCGAGCAAATGTAGCAGCGGGCGTCTTCCTTGGCGCCGGCAGCAAGCACACTCACATGGCGAAATATCTCAGACAGGTCCCAGCAACCTCCTTCTTTCGTACGCTTGGTGTCCTGTCGACTGGAGGGGCATGCTGCCTCCTGGTTTGGCCTGCTTACCTGTACAGCTGTCCCAGCCCAGTTCCGGGATCCTCCGCGCTGAGCAGAGTTCGCTTCTGACCAGCACGCGACTTACTTGTGAACTCACCCGGGTGACCGACGTCGTGACCTCTGCACGCGGCGGCACAGTCGACCCGCTCGCCCGGCCGGTCCAGAGCAACAAGTCCGGCTGCCCGTCGGTGCCGACGACAGCGTGGGGCGGGGTCCGTGTCGCGCGCCGCCGCCGGACGGGACCGACTATCCGTCGTCAGGCTCAGGCAAATGTCGGCGCGGAGGCCGTCGCTCGGCACGCCATGACGAAAATCTGGTGAGCCGACCGCACTATGCCCGCCGACTTCCGACCTCGAAAACGCATCAACGCTGAATTCACTCCTCCATCTCTTCCTCTTATTCTGCACGGCGGTGAATGAACTTCACGATAACAGGAGCCGTGATGTGAATGGAATCATTTCGGATTCGTTCAGGTTGAATCGGCCGTCAAAGCTTCTCAAATCTTCAATTTTAGAATGCTGATGCCGATCGACGCCTGATGACACTGGCCTGTGACCTTGCTTACGTCTCACATAGCGATCCTCTGTCTCCCGCCTTTTCTGTCTCCCGCCTATTCCGACGTTTCCTGTCATGTTGTCTTAGTTCGCCAAATCTGAACTCTCACATTGCGATATAATTAAATTAAATTAAATTTAATCCGAGTTGTTGCTGGGGTGGCTTTATGAGCCAGGGTCCTATTGCTAAGCAGACCTTGTAGCGTGAACAATAGCCCCACCGCCCGATCCATGAATTCCAGTTCTACGGCATAATTTTGACCGAAAGTTTAACGTGCCGTCAATGCACCGACACGGCCGCCCGGAAGCTCGCCCCGGCCTTATCGGGCCAGCTGCCAACTGACCCTCCCAGCCGGGGGCTAGATGCGAGCGCGTGAAGTGACTCGAACCCTGTGTTGCCAAGACAGGGGAGACCAATGCAGGCCAGCGCTCCAACCAACTGAGCTACTGGGGCGGCAAGTATTTTGTTTTGCCTCTCCGTAGTGAGTAAGTCATTTTGACGCCTTCCAATAATTTTATTCGTAGTTTATGTACACTTATCACTTATATATCACTTATATTTCACTTATATCACTTATATATCACTTTGGACTTTATCTTGTACGGTTTGTTTATTAAAAATTGCACCATACATCTGAAAACGTATAGATACGCGGTCGTGATCTGATGTTAAGTCGCCCCAGCTCCGGCATCTTAACACGCGCGACGTGATCCGATGTTAAGTCGCCCCAGCTCCGGCATCTTAACACGCGCGACGTGATCCGATGTTAAGTCGCCCCAGCTCCGGCATCTTAACACGCGCGACGTGATCCGATGTTAAGTCGCCCCAGCTCCGGCATCTTAACACGCGCGACGTGATCCGATGTTAAGTCGCCCCAGCTCCGGGATCTTAACACGCGCGACGTGATCCGATGTTAAGTCGCCCCAGCTCCGGCATCTTAACACGCGCGACGTGATCCGATGTTAAGTCGCCCCAGCTCCGGGATCTTAACACGCGCGACGCAGGGCCTCTCACATAACGCGGCCTGGAGGGGAGGGGCCGATTCGCTCCCCCCCCCCCCCAAGATCTCGGAAACCACTGAAGCTGAAGCACAGAATCAGGAGTATGGATTGCGACTGTACAGTGCACTCGCTGCAGTATGAACTTAATAACCATAGACCAATGCCTTCAGTGTGAAATAAAGTCAAGATCGCCGCCGCGCAGACGAAACCTCGCTCGGCGGCCGGGCGTCTGGTGGGTAAATTTTGCGCCCCTGCAGTTCCTATATTTACCATTGGATTTCGTTTTTGTGTTGCGTAGGTTGAGCTTATCAATTTTTTAAATCACAAGATTGTATTACAATATCCCCGGACGTTTGTGAGATATCGTCGAAAAACAGGAGGGGTGGGCGGTTTCAGTCCCCCTTCCCTTCCGGCGTGCGTGTTAATAGACTATAACTCTATTGCATGACTATAACACATTCTTGCACAATGTGCACTCACCAATTCTTGGAAGGCACGGTAATCGTCAAAGCGATATCCTAAACTGTTCAGTAGTTAGCTAAAACTTGTTGGGGCGTCACCGCGCTACGAGGGTCACTCCCTTGCAAGTTGATGTATCCACTGATAACTTTTTTCTCGCGGCGACGGTAAAGCTCCCCGATACTTGGCGTTGCTGATGGGCATCCTTTGATGACTTAATGGTATAGGGAGATGCCATATACGATCACTAACCTGTGACGTCATGAAAAGAATGATGCCAACGTTTTCGTTCACCGAAGTCGCGAAGTATTGGCAATTAATCCCCTTTAAGTCCCCGAAATGGTCAACGATGATCCTGGCAGGTAGATAAGCAACTCAGTCAACTTTGATCATTGGTCATTCCAAGTTCATTCGAGGTGGGACCAAACATGACCTCAGATGACCTTTCTTGAGGATTATTAATCACTCTGGGGATAATTCACCTGAAGCTGAATTTGATGTCCTTTTTGATTATAGCTACACGAAATTAGTGTTTCGAGCATTACCTTGGAAGCTTCAAAATCGTGCTTAATACTTCGACCTTAATTGTCCCTAGACCTCTTGGCCAACATGTAAAAACTTTGCACATTGGTATTATTCAAGGATACCGATTAAAAGCATATTGGATATTTCAAGCGTGTAACACTAATTATTTCGACACAGATATGGATTAGGCGTGAAAATCATCCATTCTTTTTTGTTTGTTAAAAATCAACGTTTAAGCTGAATTCGGTGCTGAATCAGGAACCCACAACGTCAAAGCCATGTATCAATCGTGCCATCAATCTCGAGATCTTGTCACGTTTATCACGCTGGCATTTGTTTAGCATCGCTATCAATTTCCGTTGAGAAACGCTAGCGATGTCGCAACAACCGCTTGCACTGGGGAGGATAGCAAGATGTTGGTACGGGCGATGATAAGAGGGCGAAATCCGTTCATTTTATGCAGTGCGGAGAGAATATTGTCTCACTAATACATGCATTAAGTCCAAATAATTGACACCGTAGTGCATTTAACTCCGGTTTCAGCAGATCCAATTGCCAGCAAGAAAACCCTGGTGACATACTCGCTACAACTAAATCATGAATCAGCTACGTTAATAATCGCTTGAACAGCCTTCCATTAGCCTCCAGAGTGGCCATATACGGCCACTCCGGAGGGGAATGGCTACAAACCAGAGAAACTCGGCCCTAGCAGCTCTCAGTGGCGTCGACAAATCCCACCGCCATGTTGCGCCTCGCCTGATTAACGGATGGCCGCCGCCTGATCACCTGACGAGTAGTCCTAAAAAGACGAGCACCGCATGGCGCCGGTGTCGGCTGGCGCTGGTGTGCTGGTTCGTGCGGGAGAACACACCCCGGCGCGCGGAACATTCCCGGCGGGTGTGGTCGGCTGGCCGGCGGCCGCAGTGCTCGTGATAATGAGACTGCCGCCGACAGCCGCTCTGATTTGGCCGGAGAGCGGAACCGTGTCCATCTGGGGGGGGAGGTAGTGCCTGGCCGCCGAGACAGCAGCCTCTGGAGCTCGGCCACACACTGCCAAGGCCATACCGTCCACAGCCCAGGGCTTCTCCTAACTGGGATATGGAGGAAGCTTGTAATAGAGAGGGGTCATAGGTGGGAGATAGGGAATATTAAGTGACATCGATGTAACCAATTAAATATAACTATGTAAGAACATGAATACCACACACCGCTTCATGATATTATGTTATATACAACAGAACTAACAAATAAGCACATGTACATATAATTTTAGGTATGTATATGTATATATATATATATATATATCTTTATTTATTTGTCATATAGACATTAGATGACAGATATAAGTGTGCTCTCACACCTCACGTCAATATCTTAGGAACACGGAAAGCGAATAAAGTAACTGTAGATATAATGCAAAATACAAGGTAGATGTGGTACTGGTAGTGGTCAAAGAGGATTCGGTGACCGTCAGTTCAATCAACATCAAATTATGCTGAGTGGGGCATCCAGCAACCAACAATAGTTAAGCACTCAACTTAATTAGCCTGAGTACCCAGTGGACGTGTTATTCCACTGAGATGCAATAACATTCACTCACAAGCTGGACGCTCTTCAGTGTCAGCTATAACCGATAACCGATAACCGATAACCGATAATTACTGCCACTCTGGAGGGATGGCACATGTTGCCAACATATCCCCATCCGATAACCGATAATTACTGCCACTCTGGAGGGATGGCACATTTTGCCAACATATCCCCATCCGATAACCGATAATTACTGCCACTCTGGAGGGATGGCACATTTTGCCAACATATCCCCATCCGATAACCGATAATTACTGCCACTCTGGAGGGATGGCACATTTTGCCAACATATCCCCATCCGATAACCGATAATTACTGCCACTCTGGAGGGAAGGCACATTTTGCCAACATATCCCCATCCGATAACCGATAATTACTGCCACTCTGGAGGGATGGCACATTTTGCCAACATATCCCCATCCGATAACTGATAATTACTGCCACTTTGGAGGGATCGCACATTTTGCCAACATATCCCCATCCGATAACCGATAATTACTGCCACTCTGGAGGGAAGGCACATTTTGCCAACATATCCCCATCCGATAACCGATAATTACTGCCACTCTGGAGGGATGGCACATTTTGCCAACATATCCCCAACCGATATCCGATAATTACTGCCACTCTGGAGGGAAGGCACATTTTGCCAACATATCCCCATCCGATAACCGATAATTACTGCCACTCTGGAGGGATGGCACATTTTGCCAACATATCCCCATCCGATAACCGATAATTACTGCCACTCTGGAGGGATGGCACATTTTGCCAACATATGCCCATCCGATAACCGATAATTACTGCCACTCTGGAGGGATGGCACATTGTGCCAACATATCCCCATCCGATAACCGATAATTACTGCCACTCTGGAGGGAAGGCACATTTTGCCAACATATCCCCATCCGATAACCGATAATTACTGCCACTCTGGAGGGATGGCACATTTTGCCAACATATCCCCATCCGATAACCGATAATTACTGCCACTCTGGAGGGATGGCACTGTAACAAAGTTAGGTTTTGGGGCATCTAAATCCCAGTCATTCAGCCCCCTACCCCCCAACGTTCAATGCCGGGTGATGTGAATGTGGGTGTCTTGGATGATGAAATGTAATTTGGGCTACAGCGCCCTGAGCCGGTCGGCTGTCTGAACAGTACGCCTTACCGAGCCGATTGTTGTGGGTCGCCTATCCGGTGCATCCTGTCGGAACAGCTCACGTGTGCGGCGCCAGGCCGAGCGAGGCTACCGAGGTGCCGTCTCAGCACTCGTTCCCACGCGAGGTCGGTCTCTGATATATCAGAGGCGGCTCTGATATCTGACTCTGAGCTGACATTGTGTCTCTGATGTCTGATGTCAGAGAGCGCGCCCGCCTGCAGTAGTCTGCTATTGTTCTCGACTCGGGCACGACGTCCGGACCATGCGACGCAATAGTGACGTGTTGGTCACGTGGGACAGGCGTTGCCGAGGGTATCTAGCGACGGTACCGCGAGGCAGTAGGGCTCTCTTGGAGGAACGGTCGTGGTGGGCGGTCGCCCCTCTGGCGGCCGCCGTCTGGCCAGCCCTGGCCCCATACTAAGGTACGTCGGGACTCTGCCTGAGAGTCGCTGTTTGTGGAGATGTAATTATCTGATAGAAATAGTTGCACCTGTCTATCAAAAATGAAACTACCTTGTTAACGCTATATCACGCTGCGCATTAATGTCTGATCTTCGTGGCCATTTGTCTGCTGACTAAATAGCACAATATAGAAGTGCTGGCTTTGGAAGTGCGTGTCAAGATGTGAGATGAGAGCTCGGAGATGAAGGATTCGAACCATTGAATTTAACCGGGGTCTTAAATATCGTCCAACGCTGAGGTACCCTAAACTATCAACCTGCCAGAAGAGTTTCCCCCTTCAGGGATGGCCCTGAAAACTCCACTACAGCACATTTTGCCAACATATCCCCATCGGGATCTATTCCGACGTCCCCGCCGTAATCTAGTACTTGCTTGCTAACACACTCCAAAGCAAAAGGGTCCCGAGCCAAGTCAGTCTTGGTTAAGCACTATCGATTGATTCCAATGCAAATAGTCTGCGACGGATATGAGCGGAGCTCCCGTCTCCCTAAGCATTCGAACAGTTTCGAACAGTCTTTTCGAAAATTGTTGAAATGTAATCGCAATTATAAAATTATGGGAGTAAATCCATTTCTGATTTACATGGCGCATGCAGATAATATACAAATAACGGTCATGTTGAAAATGTATTGAAACGCAATACTCGACATATAATGCCAAAGTTTGCAATGCCGCATTGTGATTGATAGGTTTCTTCACCACCAGTTTTTTTTTACACACATGCAGGAAGGACAGATGACGCAGACAATAGTGAACAGATGAGACTAGCTGGCATATTTATTACGGGTTCAATGAATGTATTAACGTTGTTGTGAGAGATATTGAGAGTCAGGGGCGATTCAGGAATTATTATCGGGGGAGGGGAGACATTTCTTCGGAGCGGTGCCTTCGATGAAAAACAAGTCGTTGGAGGGTGAGGGTTGGAAAAATAGGCTGCTTCTTCAGCTTTCCCATCCAGAACACCATCCTCTCAAGATAATTATCCTCTTATTTTTCTCATATGGAGGTTGGATGGTGCTGTTGACGATGAACTACGGTGTGAGAACGTGCTCAATATCCAATGGAAAGTGCAAACACAGATTCTGATGTCACAAGCTTGAAGAAAAATATCCTTCCGTGTGGTGACTAGCCAAAGATTTCCTCTCCACGTCCAGGATTACAAAGTACAAATCCAACCCCGAGGGATGCACTCGATAATAGATACTGATGCCACACCCGTGATCGCCTGCAGCAGAGGAAATCGCAAGCAGGGGCACGCTTGAAGTCGGCACTGTATGAGGTGGGGGGGGGGGGGGGGGGGATTTCAAATGTTTTTCTCCGATTTCAAGTTTCTTGAGATTTGAACTATCATTCGGTGGGTCGGGTTAAGACAATATTTTTCTAATTACGCTTTTTGGGATTTCGAAAGCATGACATATTAGTGCAAACGTTCGGAACCAATCGACCTTTCGGGGGCATGTCCCGTGCCTCCTACTTCCATCAGTGGAAGTCGCGATGCACTTCAGATGGAATGGAGGTGGGTGGGATGACGGTTTTTAGATCCATGTTATCCTTGCGACGCCGTGGGAATGTGGTTATGTCCCCTTAATTTTCACAACATGTGGGGGCAGGGGTGGATCCAAAAATGTGAATGGGGTGATGCTCGTCTGGAGGGGCGCCACTGCGAAAGTCCCTGGTAGGGAGCCTTCGGCAGAAAGTTACTTGAGTGGGGGAGGGAGGAACCCGAGCATACTGCACACAGCATAGTGCAAAAGGCCAACTTGAGCCTTTTAAATCTTATGCCAAGGATCTTCAAAGATCCAAAGGCCCCTCGATTTCTTCGAGGGGCTCCTTTGGCCGAAACACTTTAGAGTGGGAAGGGGGTGCATTCGAGACTTCCTCTAGGGAACCTTTTCTCGGCCAGATTGGCGCTACTTTCCATGAGGGAGCATGCCAAGTGTCCTCACTCTGTATCCGTCCCTGGGGGGAGGGGGACGCGTCTCCCTGTCTCCCGCCGCGACGACGCTATGATATTGGAACATGCGTAGCTAAAAGGTACCCTACTAATGTCGGAAGTGCACGGCTCGCCGAACCTTAAGCCCCTAATATGCATTAAGTTTTCTCAAGCTCCTCTTCCAGCGAGCAATTATATAAATTTACGTTCCCAGTTTGAAAACTCAGGCGCCAGTTGACATTTGGTCTTCCGCGTCAGCTGTGCGTGAATTGCGTTCGGTGCCCTGTCAGTGTGGGTTCATTTCGTCGTTGCTCTGAAGCTACAGCCGACCAGCTGGCGAGGCGACCAGCTGGCCGGCAGCATCCAAGCATTGCTCGCTTCCGCCAGACCTGAGAGGTCACCAGTAAGAGATACAGGATCATGTCAATGGAATGTTTCGAGTTTAACGATAGGGCTACATGCTTTCGTCAACTGCACCTCTCAATGTGGTGTAGAACGTAAGCCAATGGGGGAGGACAAACTTCGCTGATGAATATGCATGGAGGTGAATGCCAAGACGCTACAACGGGGCTGGGACGACCTAAGTTGTCCAAAATGCTAAACTGCTTGAACATAGCTTATGCTTTGCTGGCCGCCTTGATATTTACATATTGATGCTGCCCGCTAACTGCTATCTGCACGCGCAATGCCACATGAAGTCCAAAAGATCCGACGATGAACATACGAAGTTTTTCCCATCAGGCGATATTTCAACTTCTAAATTGGAAATCTACAGTTTTTAATGTGTTGCCGAGAGCCAATGAGAATGAAGTCCGTTTTGTCCGGTTTCGTCTTGGGTTAGTTTGACTGAAACCATGTCAAACTCACCTGAGACGATTCTTGGCGAGCATGTTCACGTGGATTTCCGCAGATTTCGCAATGTTTTCAAGCTCGGACCCAAATAAATGGCGACCTATGCATGCTAGCCTTGTGAACTGCACATTACCGTGTCCAACATACAATCGAAGTTCAATGAGGGGTCCCATCATCCTATAGCTTTCTATAGCACCCTATAGCGTCTTATAGCGTGGCATAGCAAGTAAAGTAGGGAAATATCGGGTTCTGGATTTGGGGGCCCAAGCAATTTACGACCATGTGGAATAAACGTGACCGCCTAATCCGAAATCAGCACACATATAAGTACCATAGAACCAGCCTTGATCAACATTGATCCAATGTGCGTGTGTTGACCTCTGGTCAGTAAAGGTCAAATGTCAGTTTACCAAAAGTGGTTCAAACTGTTTAATAGGGTAACGTTTGGTGCTGAATTTCAATTCGGCTTTCATTGTTACCCTCTAGCGCTCAACATGATGCGTTTCGGATCCAAAAACCTCAGAATTTCATGGATTGTGGTTTGGATTTGTGTATCCCAAACGCATAATGTTGAGCGCTAGAGAGCAACAGTGAACGCCAAATTAGAATTCAGCATCCAGGGTTACCCTATGAAACAGTTCTAACCATCTTTGGTGAACTAACATCTGACCTTTACTGACCAGAGGTCAACACACGCACATAGGCTCAATGTGGGTCAAGGGTCATTCTAGGATACCTGTTTGTGCTGATTTCGGATTAGGTGGCCATGTTTACAGTATCGCAAATTGCTTTGGGCCCCCAAATCCCAACCCATGTTGCCCTGCGTTACTTGCTATGCTTTGCTATAGGACGCTATGGAGTTCTATGGAAGGAAATAGGACTAATGCGACCCCTCGTTGGACTTCGATTGAATGTTGGACACGGTAATGTGTATTTCATAAGGGTATCACGCATAGATCGCCATCTATTTAGGTCAGAGCGGGAAAACGGTGCGAAATTTGTGGAAATCTGCCGGAACATGTTCACGAACAGTCGTCTCGGGTTAGTGACCTGACCTAGCTTGGCAACAAAAAGTACGCCAATAGTTTTGCAATGAGTGTGCATAGGTCTGCTCAGAGGTTTATTGCATTTTATCCGGCCATTTCTGTCACATGCTGTACAAAAACGCGAACTTCATCACGACACCACCTTCGCGGGGCCAAAATGTTCCATGGAAATTTGCAAAGTACCTGAAAAGCCACAACTACAAGAGCTAAGTACGAAAATTGTATATCAAAAGATGCGGAATCAGAGGCGCAGCTCAGGGGAGCGCCACCACCTTCTGCCAAAAGAACTACATCAGATCAACGAAATTTTGTGATTTTTACCACGCCATACCACATTTTCGGCCGGCTTGGTGCGTGTGGTCTCCATAACATGTTTGGCAGTCGCGTCCCCCCTACGAAAGTCCTGGCTGCGACCACAGCGCGCAACTCCCTACCAGCTAACCAAAGCTGCACCGCATTCACACAAGCCGTTATTTATTTATGCTTCAAAAGCCCCAGAGGGTTGCAACCCTCCCTCCCCGGTCTTGTGCGGGTTAATACTAACATTAAGAATACAAAAAACAACAACATTTATTCCGCAGCCAGTAGGGACAATCGTAATATTGATAATTCTGACAACCGCAGGGCAGTGGGATGCGTGAAAAATGCCTAAATTAGGTTCTTCCCATTGCCCCAATGCAAGCTGGCCGGCGCGTCGCCAGTATATAAACGATGCTCAAGCATTAGCTTCTATATCTGAGACTGTGGAGACCCGCCTAGTCATTTCTAGCCTGACCGCTAGGAGGAAGTGATTTGGCTTCTTCCAACCCTGTGCATTGGTCATGGATATTGTACAAACAAGATACTTGTCAAAAGCCACAAACACATTGCCTTACTCCCGGAAGTGCAGCCAGAGGTCAATAAATGCTGATACTTGTCGCTTACATAGTCTTGCGGAAAATTGGTTGCACAAACGAATATTGCAAGCAACTAAAATGTGGTCCCCTTTTCAGCAGAAAGACGTCAGATTTCGGAAATTTCATAGTACCCCTATGACCTTGCACGACAAAATCAACCAAAGCCCTTCTCGCCCCCGATCCCAAGTCAGTGGCGTATCTTTGCCACCAGGCAACACAGCTGATCATGCGTCTAAACGAAATAGTCGCGTCGGTGACAATAAGATTATCGCCAATGCTACTACGCTAACGAAAAATAGACTTCTAGGTACAGCCCCCCCCCCTTGCCGCGATACGCTCCGCCGCCCTTGCACATGCCCTGAATTAATAGGTAAAATCGTCCGGTCACAGTGCTCTCCCCTGTGACATCACTGGGCCGACACTGTGGCAATCAGTGTCGAAAGTTGATAATATCACACGTGCTGTCGGTCAGGGCGAACCGCCGCGGGAAAGATTTGATGTATGAATATTAATTAATATATTTGATGTATGAAGATGAATGAACATATTTGATGTATGAATATGAATGAATATATTTGATGTATGCAGTTTCGCCACATACAAATGCATGGAAATAGTGTTATTGCACCAATATCAGTCGCATTCAGCGGCCGGCTGGACCCGGCAGTAGCCGGCCGCGTCAGCACACAAAGATCGGTGCCGAGGCGCTCTGGTCGACACCGGAGCCAACAGTGCTATAGTGGGTATGGAAATCACTGCAGCAGGACAGGGGGGTCCAGGAGTTAGCATGGGGGGGGGTACACGTATGAGGTTTCATGTGTTCTTGGTAGCTGACCTTCGCAGTCAGTGCCAGACATACCCATTGTTTTGCCATTCTTACATATCAATGCTTTCTCAGAGGTATGTGCCCAGAGCTGTCGCCAGGGAATTATACTAGGAAAATCCTGTGTGGGAATGCTACTACAATTATTGGTAAATGGGAAAGCCCCGGCTCCAGCTAAACCACATAGGAGGTACCTGTCTAACCACACCAGGTACCTATTTAAATTATTCCCACAACCCAAACAAATCAGCTCCAGACGCCCGTTTCAAAACCTTGATTCTGCACCGCTTGCGAGTGTCCGCCATTCGCGGCCGCTGATGTTCAAACCACGATAGATAGGCACCAGTGACAGGTAGGTACTCTTGTTCAGAAACAAAGGTACATGTACGTGCAATGTGCATGGACACACGCGAACAATGTGGCATTTGATGGTAAAAATGGAACAGCAATGTGAATACATTGCCAGCAAAGCACAACGCAGTAAGCATTTACAAGTATCTACCAGGTAAATCTTTCAGAGACATATCAAAGGGTTTCTAAGAATGATAATGACATATCCTGAATTAATCCCTTTTAAACAATTCATGAGTTTTCGGAGCTCCTAGTGGCCCCGTCGTCAGATGGTATATTCAAAGAGAATGCAATTAAGGTTTTTTAATACAAAATGTCAAACATAGGACACCAGCAGTGAGGAAAGCGGCACGTCGACGAAGTAAGCAACGGCAGAGACTGTAAAACATCACAATTGGAACTTTCACGTAGTACAAAACGGCAAAGAGACTGTAAAATCATTACAATTGACACTTCTCTAATTCTCCCCCACCCCTCCCCCATGGCTACTGCCCGTCAATATCAGCTACTCTCCAGATGATCGACCATTCTAAACCCCTATCCCGATTTAACTCTGGTCGCGACTTTCTAATATGATAAGATTCTAGCAGCTTCCTTCTCCTAAACTGTGTTTTCCGTCCCAGAATCCACACGTCGTTCCAGTGGATATCGTGCTCAGTATCTACGGCGTGTTCAGCGACTGCAGACTTTTCTGGTTGGGCCTTGGAGAGAGCGTTCCAGTGTTCCTTCAGGTGCTTGTCCAGCAGCCGACCACTCTCGCCAATGTACGCTGCGTTGCATTCGCATGTCAGACGATAGGTGGTCCCCGAGCTTTGCCCTCGATCTCTTCGACCTTTGAGACGTTGGCTCAGTTTTTTTTCAAGGATTGTCCGAACGCATGAGCGATGATAACTCCCTATGGGCCTCAGGCGACATTCCAGGCGCTCTCCAACGCCCGGGTAATATGGAACCGAAATATATCTCAGCTTGCTCTCCATATTCCTTTTTCGGTCTTTGTGTTCTCGTGCAGCAGATGTAACGCTTCTTCGATAGCGGTTAGCGGTGAAGACCTTGTCGAGAGTGGACAATTCGGACTTGATGCTGTCCTCGTCGCATATTTTTCGGGCCCTTTTAGTAAGACAGTGCACGACACTTTGCTTCACCTTTTTGGGTGGTTCCATTCTTGCCGCAGATAGACGTTGGTGTGTGTGGGTTTCCTGTAGACGGAGGTTTGGAGTCGCCCATCAGTTTTCTGTAAGTTGACATCGAGGAAATGAAGACATCCGTTGCTCTCCAACTCCATGGTGAACTTGATTGACGATCGGATGTTGTTGAGATGATAGAGGAACTTGTCGAGATATTCGAGTCGGTGACTCCAGGAGGCAAAGCAGTCATCGACGAAATGGAAACAGACGTCTGGTTTTTTATCTGCCTCGCTGAACGCCTTCTCTTTGAAAAATTCCATTTATTTATTTATTTATGTCACGATACACGCCCTCTACGTACAGTGGCTATTATGGACGGTCTGGGACCATGTAGTCGTTAGCGAGGACGAGACAGCCCCATTGGAGAGCCTTCCACCTGCTCGTAGGTGCCCCGTCCCAGAGGAAGTAGGTGTTCCGGATACATAGCTTCATCAGAGTTTCCAGGGATGAGACGTCGAGGGAAGTGCGTTTGGAGAGGGTCGGATCTTGGCGGAGCTTTTTTCACAGACGACCGAGATGGCTTTGTCGGTCGGTACCTTCGTGAAAAGACTTTTCGTGTCGAAGCTAACGACGACTTTGTCATTGGCGTTGCTAGAGCAGAGTCTACGGACAAAATATTCGGAATTTTCGATGTGGTGCTCACTTTTCCCCAAGATCGGGTTGATGATGTCTGTCAGGTGGGCAGATAGTTTCTCTACGGGTGAGCCGATGCAGCTAACGATCGGGCGAACCGGCACATCTTCCTTGTGTATCTTTGGTAAGGCGAAGAGTCGAGGCGGAAGGCTATGTGAAGGCTTCAGTTTATCAGCTCCGGTCTGAGATATTCTGCCTGAATGCTTCAGCTGTTTGGTCACTTCCGTAACTTCACGCTCTATCTTACTGGTGGGGTCTTGCTGGTGATGGTTGAAGTGCCGATGTCCTCACTGCTCGTGTCCTGTGTTAGAAATTTTGTTAAACATCTTATTTCTCTTCTCTTTGAATATACCATCTGACGACGGAGCCGTTAGGAGCTCCGAAAGCTCATGAATTGTTTAAAAAGGTCATCCTAGATATATCATTATCATCTATCAGATAGTTCCGATAGCCATCTTACGACAACCTCAGTGGTGGCTATTGGCTTTATGACTCATCGACTATCATATAGAGTCGCCAATCTTTCACGACGATTGGTCGCGGGCGAAGAGTAGTGACAGGAGCTAAGTTAAGAAACGACGCTATCACACACATTACAACTGTATTAACGGCAACACACGACGCAATTACAGGCAACAGCCCATGCTATGTTGAGCTGCGAGTGTGTTGGCGGAGTGGAGCGCAAGATTGGCATCGGGCTATTCTTCACCAAATATGCGTCACCATAGTCACCCTAGTCACTTGATGTGAAATGATTTGTGAACAGATGAGCAGTCTCCAAATTGACTGTACCTGCACCATGGCCACATCGATAAATCCACACATCTAGCATCCTCTGGGTGTTTTTAATCGAAAAAGTTACTTTGGATCCTTGCGTGCAGTCTTGCATTGTGCAACGGCACAGTATGACATCTTTGCTCCTGGGGCAGCTTCTGAAATGGGAAAACACAGCACCTTTTAGCACAATTTGACTAGTGTGCAAGTTAAAGTTCCTAATATTTAGTTAACTTCTCACCATGCAGCATATGCCAAATGGAAATCAGAGTAGTGGTACCAAGGTGAACAATTATGCTTGCTTAGGTTTATCTGCTTGTTTCTTCAACTGATTGCTAGCAGAGTAGCAAACAGGATTGTAGTCTAATTTTCATGTTGGTTTTTGGAGGCCAGATAACTTGCATATTGTCTTTGGCAGTATAATGCTGACATGGGGCCCCTTGCACATCCAAAACAGACAGCTATTGACTAAAATAAAGCACCCAACTTATAAAATTGACACCTTAGCTACGGAACGAAGATATTTAAGCCAAGGGTTCCACAATACATCAATCAATGAAATTATTTGACAACTAGGGCCTCACCCATGAGCGATTTTCGCCGTATTCCTGAATGACACCTTGGATACGGCGCTAATCTCTGCATGAACGAACACCAATTAATTAATTACCAGATCTCCATTGAAGGCAAGCTAACCTCTCACCTCATGCAGCCAGTACATAACAGTCGCGGTAGCCTCATCTTCCCCCGACCTCTGCTTGCTTTGAAACCGTTTTCAAATGCGCCACGATACGCTTGATTGCTTCCGGAATTCCACCATTCATCCCAACAATCTTGGCAACGTCACCAAGGTCGTTTCAAAGTCGTCGGCCCAATGACGTCACAGCCGGCCTAACAGCTTGCCATTGCATTGGTTGGTATGCGGATGACTGGCACCTGCCCTGTCATCCTGAAGGAGGCCCTGGGCAGCGTTGGTTGTTTGTTTGCTTTCAAAAATGTGGATTTTCATCACGATGTCACATGCACATAGAAAGGATCGCAAATATTGGAGAGGGAGCAGGTGCGTATCCAGTGGAAGGTGGCAAAATCACTGGCGGTCCGACTACAAATATAGCCATATTTCAACTAAACTTCTAAAAGCGATGATAGTGACTGGAAATGTATGGAAACGATAATGGCAACGGTTCAAGCACGTATCACCTTAACCCCGTATCAGTTCCAAGTCAGGAAACACGATCGGGGTTGTAATGGCCAATATTGCGTTACAGTGCAGTAGGTATCACACTCACACTACTGTAGTAGCATCATTACTTGTGCCCATGCCTGTGCCCAAGATGATTAAAATACAAGAACAAGTGATACTTTGTCACCTGTCAAAGAGGTTTGTGGCTGTTTGTTGATATCGTAACCAATAAGCGATCATATAAAAGCGCTATGAACATCTGATATCATGTATGTATCTGGTATGTTCTGCAAAAGCGATACAAATCAATATACACTACACATGATGGATAAAGTGGTATGATTCCCAATTGCTCAAATTTTCCTACTGGCAGTATAAAAGTTCGCAAGACACGGAACACATGCAATCCATACCAACTAGTGACGTCCCCTACTGGAGCAAAATAAACATTTAGGCTAAACAAAACATGCTTTTTCTATGACATAGATATGTGATGTAAGATCTTGTTAAAACCTGGTCATACGGCATTTCGCATTCTCCAACATGCACTGCTCAGTACCCCAATGCAATATGAAACAACCTCGAATAATAACAGACAATTGGTTCAGTAAGCAAAATCAAATACAACATGAACCCTGATGTAGTACCGTGCTAAGAGGTGACAAGAAATCAGTGTTTGATATCGTCCAACATCACCGCACGTTGTCGTCTGCACCCGAAAGATAATTTCGCCTAAGTGATATGAGTGTACGGGAGATGCAGCTGCGATTCCCATAGATGCCGACTGCACCCAAGAAGAAGTGGCACCTCGTGAAATGTCGCCGAATCTTAGGCGGGGGAGGGGGTCCTGGAGCAGTGTCAAAATAAAAGGCCAAGGAGATTAGGCTTACAAGTCACAGCAATTGTGGGCTCCTCAATCGCTTCAACGCACTCTCACTCCGGACATCCCGGGACACACGCGACGCAGCCTCCAAACTCTAATCTCTTTTCCATAAACTGTACAGTACTACAGCGACCAAGATAGCCGCTCGAGACTTAGGCGCTGTCTCGGCGCGACAGCTTCACAAACACACACCCTAGCGTGCCACGACAGGGCGGGACGCTCTGCTCCGGAGACATGGACGGCGACGATATACTGCTGTGCCGGCGACCACGCGCTGAGCGGCGCCATCGCATCGCCTCGCATGCGCAGTGGCGAGGCTGAGTCAAACCGCGACGGAGCACCCCCCCCCCCCTCCGCTCCTACCACACGCACATTATCGCAGTCCTCAGGCCATTGTATCGCCTCACTCAACGAAACCTCCCGCCCGTTACCGAGATGTGCGAAATGTCGGGGTGCACACTGGATCGGACGCGCCGAGAATCGGCCGCTCGAGCGTTGACGAGCCGCTCAGACGTCCGAGTAGTCGGTGGGCACCGTCTGGCCGAACCGCTTGAGCTCGGCCTTGATGGCCCTGATGAGCGGCACGGCCGGATCGTCGGCGCCCAGGCCGCTCTCCGGGTCGAGCGAGGTCAGCGTGCGTCGAGGCATCGGCGTCGACGCGAGGCCGGTGCGGCCGGGCAGCAGGCGGATCGGCGGCGGCTCGGCGGCGGCGGCGGCGGCAGGGGAGGAGGCCGGCGGGCCGGACCAGCGCCTGGCCAGGTCGTCGGTGGTCGTCCACGCCGACCTGTGACTGGGCGACATGGATGGGAACGACACCTGGGTGGGCACCGAGCGGTGCTCCAGCACGCTGGCCGACCGCCGCGGAGACCGCCCTAGCTCTTCGTCGTCATGAGATCTGCAACGTGCGAGATGTGAGCCAGTAGAGTGGGGCGGGTGGACCAGCACAGTGCACCACCACGAGCAGTGCTGTCGTCTACGACTGTGACGTCGGCAGAGTGAGAATGCTTCTGAGAGTGACGTACATACGATGGCAACGGCTGCTTGAGATCAAGTATTTAGATATGAATGTGAATGTGTTGTACCCTTCGGTGTGATTCAGACAGTCTCATCAACATATCGATGCTCCGATCAACGTTTGGAGACCAACTACACATTTCATGTGTTCCATGCCAAGCCATACCCGATGACAATCGCACAGGCGGAGCTATGCTAACAAGGAAAAATGCAACACGAAAATGACTTTTCAAATGATGCTGAGAAGGTATCGGAACAAGCAAATAAAGTAAAAGGAAAGAGCAAGATGCAATCAGATAAATGCAGATGAATGAGAAGCACCATGCATCAGCAAACGTATTGGCATTCCTCACCTAAAAGTAAAGTAATGCAATGTGATTTAACAGTTAAGATGCATTAAGCAAACCATGAAAATATGTATACATACTTAAAGCCCTGAAACACTTCACGTTATTAACAGTTCATGTTCTGACTGGCACACAAGTTGTTCGAATGCTCATCAGAATGTTATAAAGCTTAGTTCAGACCATACTATATGTGCCCGATTTTGCATACCTCCTGAAGAGAAAACGCATAGGCATTTGAGAACCCTAATCATTGGAAAAGCACCGTGTACAAAAAATGCCACATCTTAAATTAAGACTGCAGTGACAAATCACGAAATTATAACCTGCTGTTGCTTATAGCTGATGACGTCATGTCTGCAACATGCACAAAAAAATATTTGCGGATGAATTCAATCTGTGGGAAATTGGCTGTGAAACAAACAAACAAGCCCGTTGAATTCGACCATTTTGCGCGTGCTAACATTGGCGATTCAAAATCGACTATAGAAGTGGTGAGTTAGGTGAACAAATCAAGCTGAAGTTTCTTCAATGCTACTTCGAGATTTATCTGCCAATTAAACCAAGCTCAAAACGCAAAGTGCAGGAGCCCAACCCAAAAAGCAACAACAACAATGACAACCGGAAATAGCATTTATATATGCGGCTCAAAGCGCCAGCTCGGTCGCTGTGGGCCGTTGGATGCGGCCGCCATGTGATCACTTGACTGGCGGTCTGGCTTCTGCAGTACCGACTGACAGCAGCGGTCGGTGCAGGGACTATTTACAGGTGGGTAAAGCGACAGGCGTTGGCCAGTACGTCGGTCATGTTAGTCGGTCAGCCGTCTGTGTCAGCTAAGTTCAGCCAACGAAACTAAATGATCTCCTTAAGTGGCAATACGTCTGAAATCAACTACCAAGAAGTTTGATTTGACTTTTATAAAGCGCATATATTGATGTTCCATAAGAAGTAGCTTGATAGGTATATATATGATATGATTGATAGATATATATTGGCAATAAACTCCTAACATAATATGGTAGTTACCTTATGAAATGAGATTAATTGCTGCCTCATGATTAACATAGGAATCGGTTTGTCACTTGTCCGTATGTCAGAGTCTCGGATGTGTCATCCCCAGCGTCATTCAGGTGTTGCATCTAGGTGTCTGCTAGACGGCACGTGAAAAGCCAGCAATGCCAGGAACAATCTCACAAAATCAATGACTAGCGCCGTCTTGAACATATCAAACCAATCAAAGGCATGTTACGGAAAGGAGAAATTGCATATGGTTGAACAGAGACTTCATTGTAATGCGACGTCAAAAAGCGTGCAAAATCCAGTGCGGTAGCCTTGTCTTTGTAAGGGCGTCTTGCATTCTGAAAAAGCCAGCATAGGGTGCGAATATTTACAGAACTGTTTGTGTTGCACTTTCAGAAGAATGGGTAGAGTGCCAAGATGAACACCTAAGTATGAACAGAAGCAATGGAAACGCAGGCTATCGTTGCTGGTTACTGGGAACATCTGATGAACTCGGGGTGTTCTCTGGGTGCCAGGCATTGATTTTGCTGAATGTTCTGGCGAAGTGCACCCACTAAGTTTACGCCATTTGTATTGGACCTGACGTTGAGGCTGGCAGTACCTGTGGAATCCTCCTCTACAACAATGGGTACAATCCTGGAAAGTTGGACATGTCTCAGTTTTCAGCCATACAATCCGCCATTTCTCTTGTCGGTTCTGTCTTGTTTTAAAGCCATCTGTCCTCCTGAACCCTGTTCACAACTGCGGTTGTCTGATCGGTAATGCAGAACATTTTACGGAGCTGATGATATCTTGGGGCACTAGAACTGCCAGGTGGAAGATGGTATGTTGTACCCATCTTCAAGTTTTCAGAGTAAGCTGCTGAACCTCCTAGCACTACTGTGCTCAAATGTGGCAATTCCTTCTGAAAATTGAATGTCAGGTCTTTTCATGTTCGAATTTTTATCTGGAGACCCAAGATCACCGACCTAGGTGGGGGTCAATGTCAGGTCAGCGACTTCGAGAAGGGTCTCTTTGATAGTTATTTCTCCAAGAGCTGTCAAAAATAGGATTTCGAATATACCTAAAATGTTACATAACTAGAGGTAGGTCATTGTGCAAGGAATAAGATAAATAGCTTGGGTGACCTCAGACCGGATTGCGTCAGAACACGGTCAAAAGTGAACTTTTACTTCCATACGCAGAATTTCCAGCGAACACGTATAGTGCAAAACCAGAATATATGTCACAGAGTGTACGGTCTTCTATAAGTGTGAAAAGTTTCACATCATGTCAGGTCACGCAGGTATAACACAAAATTTGCACTGGTTCTCTAGAAATCCACATAGTAATCTCTATTTTTAGAAATCTAGAAATCTCTGGTTGGTTATTGGTTTTACGACACGTCGACCGTTGAGTTGTGCGTCGCCAATCTCCGCCGATTGGTCGCGGGCGAGGTGCGACGGTGGATTCGAACCCACAATCTTTCGATTGTGAGACGAGCATCTTACCCCTAGACCACTCGTCCCCATCTAGAAATCTCTAAAAATCTACATATCTACAGAAATTACGAGTTGTCGAAATGCCATTGATCGTTCATTTTAGGCAGCAAGGTAATATCACCGGATCTTATTAAATGAGTTGATATGTCGCCTACGTGATTTGCAATTGTAATGCTTGCACCCTTCCAAGACAATCCTAAGGGACTCAGATGACTTGGGGCAATGATCAGGGGACTGAATGATCAGGCTGGCCCAAGTTGATCTTCATTTTGCAGACAATTGGCATCTTGGGTATTTTTCAGCGTTGGATCCGAAATCAGGATTCCTTTTCCTACCTGGGGTCAACATCTTAGTAAGAGGACAGATATTTATAGTAAGAGGACACATGTTCTGGTGTGATTTAAGTTCACCTGTTTTTTAGGAAATTATTTTCCAGGATTGTTATCGATGCTTAATTCGAGTTAACATCACCCTTTTTCCCCTGGTTGGTTTTTTTTTTTTTTTTTACAACACGTTAGTTTTATAGGTCGCCAATTTGATTGGTCGCGGGCGAAGAGTAGCGACAGGTGAGCCTTTTACCCCTAGAGACGAGATCTTACCCTAAAACCCCCCCCCCCTTTGAATGCAAAAAGTATGGAAATGCATAAGGTGCGAAAAGGGTGCCCCTGAAAACGGATGACATTGTCAGATCAAATAGTACTATATGACACTCCATCTTTGTGCATCATGTGTTGCACCGCATTTGTCCAAGTCAACTTGTCTTTCTTGCCTTATCTTTCGTAGTTTGGAAGTTGGGGTGCAATTACATTCGAACTAGGAAAACCCATGCTGTTTTGCACGTCTCCTTCTCGTGACCATGACCCTGAAATCGCATTTTGATAATAATACGGTGTTCACCAAGAGCTGAGCTAAATATTCTTGCTAGGGTTTACCATCAGACGGTGGCAACCGGACTTTGACTTTTGACCCGACCTGGACCATCAACCATAACAAATAAGCAAAATTTCGTTATGCCACTGAACAAACGAAGGGTATCATTCACGCGTCCGTGAAAACCCCTGTTTATTTACGTGGTCTAGAACATAAATAGGAGGGAATAAATTTCCCCACCCCGCGAGGAAATAGGGATATAATCTACTGGCTGGAGTTCTAGGGTTTAAATAGAAAGACCTAGGGCTTCAGCTGACAATGCGCTAAAATCGTGGATTTTGATTTAATTACCATTTGACAAGTCTAATATTCCAGCCTGATAGACACAAATAGATCAAAAGAGCGTGATGCTGTGGGAAGGAAAGAGAGAGTTGGATGGAGTGGCAACGAGAGACAGACAAACTGACCGACTCACAGCGAAAACGAGACAAACGGACACCGAAAACGGACTTTCAGAAGGGGGACAAACTGACCGACTCACAGCGAAAACGGACTTTCAGAAAGGAAGAAAGTCGGACAGACAGACGAACATAAGAAGAAGGAATTTTGGATTTGGTTTGCGTTCCATTTCTTCCTCCTTGCTCCCCATAGTATTGCATGATCATGTTGTAATCGGATGATAACAAATTAATTTCTTAGAGACCAAGGTCCTTCCAAACTTTTTTGTCTTCAAAATTAAGCTTATGGTTTTGCTAATAGCACAGCTTTAATATAAGTATTGGCCAACAAATACCCCAAGCTCTCTACGCTCCTGTCATAATAAGTGTTATTGCAGGCATGCTTTGCAGTTGCCGTGTTTTTATAGACCATCGCCAGTATTAATCTTTGGAAAATAATCGACCACCTCCCATGAGTATATGACTGTTCACGCCAATCTTCTGTGCTGATCTCGTCCATTTCCGTGAGTGATTAACAACTGTTCATTAACAATTTCAGTTGGTGTATGTTGTTTTCAACGTGAGTTTAATCGTGAGGATGTTTGTCTTCCGAGCATAGCATGGCAATTTCGTTTACCTTGTTCTGTCTTAGGCATGGTTGAAAACTACCGTGGACTATTTAGGAGGTTTTTGACTCTCTTTCCTCCGTCCGAAACAATCTTGACATTAGGCCTTGACGGACACTTGATATTCTGGACATAAAATGCAATGTAGGTCTTCACAAGGCCTACGAATAGGTCCCCATCAGTGATTCCAAACTAGGATTTCGCAAGAGGTCAGTGAGTATTAGCTCTTTGTAATGGTTATAAGGATATGTTCAAATTGTATTAACTGTGTGACAAATCCTTGAGATGTAATTCTTTAGAATCAAAATCGTCATCAGTCGACACCCACATGCTAACACCAGACGACATATGTGCGCTGTTGCTGCCCTGTCATTGGCTAACGTTGAGTCAAAATTTGCTGTGAATGGTCTTCAGCAGCCCCTGTGAGTCCTGCGGGAAACCTGCTTTAGGCTGATCCGACTACGTCATGCCAAATACCGGAACTTGATGATTTTGCGAGAACCACCTCAACTAGTCAAGAATAACTTGATCTGCGATCATGGTGAAAGGATGTTGCATACCATCAAACTTGTAAATTTGGTGTCAATTACTCAAATAATTATAGGCATTGGTGAAAACTACCGTGACATATTTGGTTACCGCCATGCCCCAATAATCCAGCGTTAAGGGGTGGATTAGCGGAAGGAATTGGAGGAAGAGAGATTAGTGGAAAGCAGGGGGCTTAGCCCAACCCACATATATGCAACTTTTACATCTCGGTCAACAATCTGATTTTAATCCGGAGATAACATAACCGGAAGTCCACTACTGCATGTGTTCCTGCATATATTCAACAGAGGCTGTTTGGGCAGCAGTGTTTCGAATGAGTCGGCTGTTGTGTTGGCCAATCACCACCATGTTTGGCTTGTCATCCCCCGAGAATGTATAAGCTTCTACTATCAAATGCCCAACGTAAGTTGGTAGGCTGTACCGCCGTGCATTCTTGTCTTGCGGCACGATACGTTTACACGCCCAGAACACAAAATAATAATGGGCTGTACCGGAATGCAGTACTCTCCTGCGGCGCAGTGTTTTTCAATGCCCTCGAATGCCCGTCATTCCACGGACTACATATACATACGTCGAATCATTTAAAACGTTTAAAACGAAACCATTGCATGGACAAATTCGTGGCATGGTGGGAAATCACTGAATCGTCGATGCATCTTAGTTGATATTTCATAAAGATGGCGGCGCACAGAAACGACACAGCGGGACGTGAATGCTCCTACACGTTGTTTGTTACGGTTGGCCAGGTGTGCATGAACGAAGAAGCATGGAGGAGCCATGCCTCATCCAATCCTCGGAAGCGCCAGCAATTAACCCCACATGGGTTGCATTGAAGTAATTAAATTAATATATGATTTCCGTCCAACATTTTGGACATTCCCACCCTCACGCAGGCGATGAGTTATCCAGATGTGCTCGTGAGTGTTGCATGTGTACTGATTTCGTTATAACATGGTGTCATCTGCAAAATATGCGGGTTCTTATGATTGAGTCTTAAATATCTTGATGATTTTGATTGGTCCAGTTGTGCTATCTTTCAATGCACCTGGAAATCACATAGAATATGATCACAATGTGTCAGTTCGTAATGCTTTACTGCTTTTTCTTTCAAAGTCCGGCAAGTTCATGTCATTACTATCGACTGCATCGCTGTATCGACCCCCCCCCCCCCCCAAGAAATTCCTCTTTTATTGTGTGCGAACGACTTAAGTAATTTCGTGTGATATTCAGCACCTTACAAGCGCACTTTCAGCTCATAAAACATGGGCACTAATACGGGTTTTACTCATTGCGGTTGTGACATTTGGCTATGATCCCATGGTCCGGCCATATCCTTTGAGCCGTGCCACCAGATGTGATATTGCCTTTCTTCAGGAGAGGGTGGATATGAGGGCTGGTCTAAATGATGACATCATTTCCAGAATCTCCGAACTTTAGTGTGAATCATGAGCAGCAGCCCAGTTTTCATTATTTTTGACCTTGCCAGTCAATGCACATGCCGCTTGGAGTTCATTTGCAAGAATTGCTTCGTATCTCTCATCTTGCTTATTACACCACAACAGAAAAAAAAAACGATCAACTGCTTCAGATAGCTAGACTATTGCTCCGTGAAGAGCTGGAAGTTAATCAGCGTTTTAACTGAAACATGGCACAAATATTGTAGTATTGTAGCATTGCTTCGGTACTAAGGGTTTCACATGCAATTGTGGAAAAGGCAATGGTGTATGTCAGGGCCTAGAGTGATCTAGACAAATGGCCTCTCAAAAATAATATTGATGAGCAGCAAGTCGGCTGGACAAAGTTGAGCAACATTTGCCGCCGTTTGCACTGAGAAAGAATGAGTAAGTGGCCGTTGGGTATGCTGTGGGAAGGAAGCCATGGTCTGACGTACACGGAACGAACAGTGATCTGCCCTACAATGGAGGGGAGGTGGCCAACATCACGGGATGAGTGGGTGACCTGACCTGTTGCGCGAGGGTGCCGCCGACCGGCAGCGCCACCTGCGTCCTTCTCTGTCCAGCGAGTTGAACGCGTCGTCGAGCAGCGTGTGGAACCGATTGCGCATCCTGCCGAGATCGGCGGGCTGCGACGGCTGCTGGCGCGGCTCCGGCCACGGCTCGGCGTCGTCGCTGTCCGAGCCGCTGCCGCTGACGATCTCCACCGTCTCCGTCTCGACGCGCACGGTGAGATCGTCGGCGCGCCGCGGCCGGTAGTAGCCGCGCGGCGGCACCGGCGGCGGCGGACTGTCGGACCGCAGGCCGACGCCGTCCAGCGGCAGCGGCAGCGCGCGCGGCGGCACCCGGCTCGTGAAGAGACGCGCCGCCGGCTGGCCGCTGCCCACCGGGAAGGTGGCGCGGTAGGGCGTCACGTGCGGCGGCGGCGCCGGCCCGACGCCCGCCGACGCCGGCCGGCGGCCGGTCGCGGCGCGGGCCACGCCGCGAGGTGGCGCGCCGGTCGCCGCCGGGCCGGCCGCCGACGCTGACCGGCTGGCCGGCAGCGGCGGCGCTGCCGGCGGCGGCTCGTTGACGGGCGTCAGAGAGCGGTCGCTGCCGTGCCGTGCCGTGACCGAGGCGCGCAGACCCAGCGACGCGTACACCGAGTCCTCCGGCTCGCTGTCCTCGCTCTCCTCGAGCACGTACTTGCCGGGCCGGCCGGCCTTCACACGAATCAGCCGGTCGGTGGAGGGCGTGTTGCCCTGCTCGGGCGACGTTTGGCAGCTGGCTGCGGCCACCGCGTGCCGTGCTACGCCGCTGCCGCTGGGCTGCCAACACAGGGCGTGGTCGGACCGCAAGCTCGAGGTGCAGGTCATTGGGGAAATGTTAAGCGCACCAAACCTGTGTGTGATCAGGGGCGCGGTGATGCGAAATGAACACCGGACCGGGCTCAGCACCGTTACTGCTGATGCGGGAGGCTGAGCTTGCTTAATATCACAGCCCGTGCCATCCACCTGCAGTCTAAGCTGCCAGAGAACCGGAACCGGCGCACGGCCCTGATAAATATTCAAACATTTTGTGGCTGGTTCGTATCGTAAATCATTTCTGCTTCTTAACAGCAGAATAGAGTGCACCATAAAGTCATTGTGTCCGATGTGAAACAGCGTAGTGGGTCCCAGATTAGTTGCACTTTATGAACTGACTGACGCAACCCATTCTACATTGTCCTTGCTTTCACCAATCAAATTACGGAATTAGCTAACATCATCCCATAGAGCATGCAGTCAGTACGTCGACACCATTTGACATATCGAACGGTCCTGAAGCCCACCATCCCCGACTGTCGAGTCAGGGGGCGTCTGCTACCTTGTGGTCGCCGTCGCCGTCGCCGTCGACAAAGCCGCGGTTATCGCGTCCCTCCTCCTCGAACACCCTGCGCCGGTTCAAGTCGCCGGCGTCCGGCTCGTCCTTGGCGGATCGCCTATGGCGCCTCCAGCAGAGCCAGCACAGCCAGATGAGGAAGACCAACAGGAAGACCAGCGCCAGGACGACGGCAATGATCCAGTACGGGCGAGCCTCGCTCCGCACTGGCTGCAGATACTCTGACAACAGGCAGTACACCGTTCAACCGTGTCAGCCAGGCTTGTATGCAGATGCTCAGTGGAAAGAACAATCACCCGAAGGCAGGGCGGCCGTGGTGAGCCGAAATTAGCAGCTTTGTGGTGGGTGGTGGCCTGATGCTTCCGGTAAATGTTACCGAGTGCACGTGTTTATCGGTAGTAAGCTGGCTTCTGCCACTTTACTAGATAAATTCACCTCCTCAATCACACATTACTATGAATAGGTTAGCAGTAAAAGGTTAGCTATTCAGATTGACAATCAATGAAATGTGGACTATCGCTTGCCTACTGATTGCTTACCGATTATGGACGGCTGATTATTTCACAAATACATACGTACGCATACCGCATAGAAGTACATAAGAACTATCAAACTGATCACAAGCACAATGACTCGACCGTTTATAATTGTCGGCACCTATACATGTCCTTCCTAACTTAATCATGCTGGATTCACATGCATGATGCATAGACAGAAGTGAGTAGCAACACAGCTGATCAAGTGATGTCTTACAAATTATAGGTGCAATATATTCACGCGGAAGATAAAGCATTTCCTTCCTGCTGCAAAAAGCTTCGCATTTTAGTCTGCTTCTGCTCGATATAGTCTGTCACCAACTCGCCACCAACTTGTCAGAAGCACAAGATCGGCTGAAGCAAACAACATTCTGCGGCTCAGCCATCTAGGCCAAATCGTGCCAAAGCGAATCATCCGATAGTCGAAATGACACACCCACCGCGATACGCACGAATGAAACAGACAGCCACAGCAGACCAGACAGCCATCACCGACCAGACAGCCACAACCGACCAGACAGCCATCACCGATAAAACAGCCACAATCGACCAGACAGCCACAACCGACCGGACAGCCACCACCGACCAGACAGCCACAACCGACAAGACAGCCACAACCGACCAGACAGCTACAACCGACCAGACAACCACCACCGATAAAACAGCCACAATCGGCCAGACAGCTACACCGACCAGACAGCCACAACCGACCGGACAGCCACAACCGACCAGACAACCACCACCGATCAGACATCCACAACCGACCAGACAGCCACAACCGACCAGACAACTACCATCGATAAAACAGCCACAATCGACCAGACAGCTACACCGACCAGACAGCCACAACCGACCGGACAGCCACCACCGACCAGACAGCCACAACCGACAAGACAGCCACAACCGACCAGACAGCTGCAACCGACCGGACAACCACAGCCGACAAAACAGCCACAACCGACCAGACAGCTACAACCGATCAGACAGCCACAACCGACAAAACAACCACAACCGACCAGACAGCTACAACCGACCAGATAGCCACAGCCGACAAAACAGCCACAACCGACCAGACAGCCACAACCGACCAGACAGCCACAACCGACCAGACAGCCACAACCGACAAGACAGCCACAGCCAACCAGAGAGCTACAACCAACCAGACAGCCACAACCGACCAGACAGCCACAACTGATCAAACAGCCTCAACCGACCAGGTAGTCACAGCCGACCAGACAGCTATCATCGACCAGACAACCACAACCGACCAGACAGCCACAACCGGCCAGACCGCCGCAAGGGAGGGGTGCCACATCTATACCCCATGATGCCGTGGAGATCCAAGCAAATAGCCAGCTCGAGGGTGAGCTGGCTCCACTGTAAAATATTCCCCAGCAAATCTCAACCATCAATGGGTGCCAGAAATTCAAGACGAGAACAAATTGCAACAGTAGAACTTGCGAAAAGGGAAGGCCTCGAGTCCCTTCGAAACATCATAGAGTTGAAACGAGGCGGAGCAACGGCAGGAGACCATGGAGCAGGTACTGTTGTGCAAGAGGGAGATGGCGCATCCTCGGACGGAAGGCGGTGCAGAGAAAACGACAGCTGGAGTCATGGAAGAGCAGCGGACAGACGACAGACTAGTCGCGGCTACCAGCCATCTGTCACAGTCATGTGAGTGGTGCCCGGCTCCAGACTATGACAGACGACAGACTAGTCGCGGCTACCAGCCATCTGTCACAGTCATGTGAGTGGTGCCCGACTCCAGACTATGACAGACGACAGACTAGTCGCGGCTACCAGCCATCTGTCACAGTCATGTGAGTGGTGCCCGACTCCAGACTATGACAGACGACAGACTAGTCGCGGCTACCAGCCGTCTGTCACAGTCATGTGAGTGGTGCCCGACTCCAGACTATGACAGACGACAGACTAGTCGCGGCTACCAGCCATCTGTCACAGTCATGTGAGTGGTGCCCGACTCCAGACTATGACAGACTCCAGACTATGACAGACTATGACAGACTCCAGACTATGACAGACGACAGACTAGTCGCGGCTACCAGCCATCTGTCACAGTCATGTGAGTGGTGCCCGACTCCAGACTATGACAGACGACAGACTAGTCGCGGCTACCAGCCATCTGTCACAGTCATGTGAGTGGTGCCCGACTCCAGACTATGACAGACGACAGACTATGACAGACTATGACAGACTATGACAGACTATGACAGACTCCAGACTATGACAGACGACAGACTAGTCGCGGCTACCAGCCATCTGTCACAGTCATGTGAGTGGTGCCCGACTCCAGACTATGACAGACGACAGACTAGTCGCGGCTACCAGCCGTCTGTCACAGTCATGTGAGTGGTGCCCGACTCCAGACTATGGACCACCTGCACCCCATCTCCCGCCAATCCGGCCGACGTCGGTGACTTCCCGCGAGGAGGGGATGGGGTAGCTGACGCAACCAGTGCGGACGGATCCACCATCATCCCTGGAAATTGGATGGGGAGGGGGAGGGAGAAATGTGTGGAGTGTAAATGGACAGAGAAGTCGGACCAGGCAGTAGATCTTCATTTTCTTTCCTTTCCATTTAATTATGTATATGTGAAAGACAATAATGAGCTACAGATATAGTACAGTTGGCATAAATATGCTGTGCAGCGAGACCGGGGCTAGGAATGAGGTCCGAGAGTTATTCTTGTGGATGGGAGTGGAGGATACGTGGAACATAAATAGGGAGGGAGGTCAGACCCAAGAGTTTTCTTTTGTCTAGACCAGAGTTTTCTCTCGTCCAGACCAGAGAGTTTCCTCTCGTCCAGACCAGAGAGCTTTAATCTGTTGAGCTCATTGTCTTATCTTTCTATTTAGTGATGTAGAAGCAAAAAGCAATAACGGGCGTCCGATCTGGCGCAGTGTATCGAAATGTGGTGCGTAGAGAGGCGGAGCTCAGGACTGAGGTGGGCGAGTTGTAATATGGTGATGCCAATAAATGCCAGGTCGTGGCAAGGCCTCTCTGACGCGATCTCCTATGGTGGAAGACAACTTCTTTTATCGAACTGGATGTCTGGTGCGGGCGTATTGCATTTTGGCAACACCACAAATGAAACATAATGTGACTTGTGGTAGGTACTTTTGGTATCAACACATGCTATCACTCTTGGTATCAGCATTTATTTCAGCTCAAGCGAAGTGCATTTTTGTAGCAGTCTATTTATTATTTGTAGGACCTCTATTGATCAGAAATGAATTCGTTTTCAAATGTTTTCGTACCGAAGATACCTCTCTTTATGTGTGTATATGTATATATATATATATATATATATATATATATATATATATATATATATATATATATATATATATATATATATATATATATATATATATATATACAGACATATGCTTGGTTGAAAGCCACTGGGAGCACATCCCATAAAGGTAATCATCAGCCCGCCTTCGGAAAGCCATTCCAGTCGTTCTCTAGATGAAGATGTTGCTTGCCACCATACCACATGCATTTTACGGTGTATAAGCATAATGGCACCTTGCAACGATTATCCCGCAGTCGGTTCCACCTGCTGTTCTCATGGGAGGGGCCACATGTCGCCTTCTCTCCCCAACGAGACATGGCCAGGAATGGAACGAACAAAATGATTTGGAGAGAGGCACAGGAAGTTTCAAACACATTGTAAGCCAGAAGCCACAGACCTAAAGTCGAAAGGTGGGGGCCATTTGGGAAAGGGGAAAGGCTCGAGTCCCTTCGAAAATATGCTAAGTTCCATTCCGGCGAATTGCCTACATGGAAGGAAATCTCACCTTCGGTCATCACCACCACGTGGCCCATGCGGACGGACATTTCCTTGTCGTCGACAGCGTGGCCGATTATGCCCACGGCGTCCGTCGCCCGCACCGGCTGCCCGTCCAGCCAGGCCGTGTAGATGAACTTGGTGCGGTTGTCGGCGACGCTCACGTTGTGCACGTGCACTTGCACTAACTCGGCGCGGCTCTGAGAGCGCCGCACACGGCCCCGGCTCGACGTCCACTCCACAAAGGGAGTCCGGTGCTGGGCGCGAGCAGGTGACAATCGTGTCGCATGGTGTCCTCGAGACGGAATCACTCTAGTGAGGGATTTCTGAGCGGACGATATCGATGCTGCATTCACGGGGTACTGCTTGGAGTCTACTCCAGGAGCGCTCTCCATGAATCCCCGCCTTCTCCGCACGGCCCGCCGTACCCTCGAAGCCCTCACCTGAGTGGCTGGCCGGTCGTGCCAGGGCCATCCCTGCCTCTGGCTACGCCGCAGCCTCCTCCGAGCCCTCTGCGCGGACCGCCGTCCGCGCCGGCGCTGATATTGCGCGTACGCGTCACTGAAGGCACTGCTCAGCCTCCTCTCTACGTCTCGCACGAACGCCTCATCCAGCTTCTCGGGCACATGCTTGAGCACGGTGACGATCCAGTACTGTGGCTCCGGCACTGACCGCTTGAACGTGTCATTGCTGACCTGAGCGCCCGGCAGGCCGGCACTGGCGCCGGACGCAGAGGTAGAGCCACCACCGGCCGCCGGCGCAACTGAAGTCTCCCGGCACGGCGGACAGGCGCCGCCAGTGTCGCCCGGCTCGGCCGTGGTGGGGCCGGTGGACGGGAGGGCGGCAGCGTGGCGATGGGTGTGCGGGTGATGGTGATGATCGGACGACGTCGTGTAGCCCTCCCGGTCGAGCGTGGCGACGTGGGGAACGGTGGCGGTGCCTGCGGGCAGCGCGGTGGCCGCGGTGCGGGCGTCAGCGGACGGAGGCGCGCCGCTCCGCGATGCTACCACCGAGGCCGGTGACGCCGTCGTGGGCCGTTCGGCCGGATCCACGGAGCCGGCGCCGTCCGAGCCCGTCGGATCCGTCCCATGGAACGGCGACGACGACGGCTGAGCCGACGTCGAGTCGACCAGCGACGGGTCTGAGTTCCACACCAGCTGAATGTCGAGGGTCGTGCCCTCCAGGCCGGGTCGCCCGGTGCTCCCCATTGCCCTGCCAGCGCCGGGCCGCATGTCCTCCGGACGAATGGTGATCATGTCGAAGAAGTCGGTCAGCACGCTGTTCGACGATCCGGTCGGAGTTGTCCGAGTTCGGCGCCAGCTGCTGTCTGCCTCCGATACGGTGCTTCGCAACGTTTGATCAGTGTGACCTCCCTCTGGATCCACGGTCGGCTGGGGACGACCGTCGCTTGTTTCGCTAGCATCGCCGACCATGAGAGCCGATGTCGAATATCCAGTCGAGCTTTCCAGCGTCATCTCGACAGTGATGGGTTGAGCTCGCGACATGGTGTCAGAAGTTGTGGATAGACCCATTGACGGAGTGTCAGGGGTAGTTGCTGGTCCTCCTGGCAGAGTGTCGGAGGCGTCGGCGACCTCTGTCGTTCGAGACGCGCCGGCGCCGGTCGCGCCCTGATCCTCGGGGCGGCCGGCAACCCCGGTCAGACCGGCGCCGGCTGCCGTTGTGACGTGGTGATCGACACCGTGATCTGTCGGGTCATCACCCCCGGACACATCAAACATGGACGACACAGAGCTCGCATCGATCATCGATGAAGTCACAGCGTCCGGTGCGTGCGTGCTGATTGGATTTATTGGGTATGGCCCGCCAGTCGTTGTCGTCTCGTTGCCGTCATCGAGCTGGACTTTATTGCTGTCATCGGACGCAGTGGGCGGCCTGGGCGGGGACGTCAGGTCACGCCCCAACGACCCGACCGCGCCCGACGTCACGGGTGACGTCACGGCTGGTGTTGCTCTCGTCCGCGGCCGCTCGGTCGGCGCGGTTGAGGCCGGAACTGACGGCACGTCTGACCGAGGCGGCGTGGATGCAGATACGCGCCGAGGACCCTCGGGAGGACCTGCGACCGTGACGTCGGGTGCCGTCGGCGCCGCTCCGTCGCCTCGCGTCACGCCCGTGACACGCGGTCGGGCCGTGACGCCGTCGGTCGCCGCCGTCGTCGTCGTCTCGCCGGCCACGACCACGGCCGGCCCCCCGACACCGCCTGTGGTCCGGCTGTGGCCGCCGTCCGTCGTCCCGGAGTCCGTCTCCGTGGCGGTGTGCAGCGCTCCGGTGTAGCTCTCAGCCGTGCTGGAAGTGAACCCATCGCTGTGGTACGTCTCCGTACCGGTAACAGGTCCATCACTGTAGTACGTCTCCGTGCCGGTAGCAGGTCCATCACTGTAGTACGTCTCCGTGCCGGTAGCAGGCCCATCACTGTAGTACGTCTCCGTGCCGGTAGCAGGCCCATCACTGTAGTACGTATCCGTGTCGGTAGCAGGCCCATCACTGTAGTACGTCTCCGTGTCGGTAGCAGGCCCATCACTGTAGTACGTCTCCGTACCGGTAGCAGGCCCATCACTGTAGTACGTCTCCGTGTCGGTAGCAGGCCCATCACTGTAGTACGTCTCCGTACCGGTAACAGGTCCATCACTGTAGTACGTCTCCGTGCCGGTAACAGGTCCATCACTGTAGTACGTCTCCGTGTCGGTAGCAGGCCCATCACTGTAGTACGTCTCCGTACCGGTAGCAGGCCCATCACTACCGGCGAGCTGGCTGTCACTGTAGTCCACTTCGGCATCAGAAGCAAGCCCATCACTATAGGGTGTCTCGGTGCTTAAAGTAGACGCATCACTATAGGACGTATCGGTGCGCGAGGAGAACCCATCACTATAAGGTGTATCGGTGCTAGAGGTGAACCCATCACTATAGGATGTATCGGTGCTTGAAGTAAGCCCATAACCATAGGACGTCTCTGTGTTTGAAGTGAATTCGTCAGTATAGGGCGTCCCGGTACTTGAGATAAAACCATAGCTATATGGCATCTCGGTGGTGACATCGAACCTATCAGCATAGGACGTCTCAGTACTGGAGGTAAGCCCACCACCATTGAAAGCATCAGAGGCTGAAGTGAACTCATCGCTATAGGTCGTTTCGGTGCTGGAAGTGACCTGCTCGCTGGATGATGTCCCTGTGCCATGAGCGGCAGCCTCGATTGTCAAGGTGGTCGCGACTGGGGAGACAACAGCCGTAGTGGAGTCGGTGCCTAGCCGAGTAGTGGAAGTGAAGGACGGCTCTGTAGTTGACTCGTCCGCCATGGCTACTTCAGTTTCCCCCTGGAACTGCGAGGTGCCCGCGGCGACGAGGGCAAGGTCTGTCTCCGCACGTGTCTGTCCGGCCAATACACTGGTCACGGTCACCCCATCGTCCCACCCGACAATGCTAACGCTCTCTGTCGTCGTTGAAACTTCACTGATGACGTCACCATCATCTGTCCAGTCACCACTGCCGACGCCATTCTGATCCACCACTGACTCTGTGGTGACGTCCGCCTCATCGGCCCACCTCCCGGTGGTGACGTCATCAGCCCAGCCGCCACTGGCGACGACACTCTGCTCTGTCCGCGATTCCGTGGTGACGTCACCGGTGCTTGTCCACCCTGTGCCGGTGGCGCCACCCTGATCCGTCCGCGATTCGGTGGTGACGTCACCGGTGCTTGTCCACTCTGTGCCGGTGGCGCCACTCTGATCCGTCCGCGATTCGGTGGTGACGTCACCGGCAGCTGTCCATCCCGCGGAGGTGGCGCCCTCTCCGTGCCGCCGACCGGACCTGGTGGCATCAGTGTCCACAGGTGTACTGGCAGCGGCCGTGTTGGCACCGCCAGCTACATCACGGGTGACGCTGGTTTCATCCGACCATCTCTCAGTGCTGACATCTGTCTCATAGTACCATCCATCCGTGGTGACATCTGCTCCACCGCTCCATTCATCCCTACTGACATCCGCATCAGTCGGCCATCCGCTACCGGTGGTATCTGTCCCGCCAATCGATCCCTCACTGATGCCATCTGTCCCACCAGTCCATCCCCTCGTGGTGGTGACGCTCGCCCCGTCAGTCCATTCCTCAGTGGTTCCATCTGTCCCACCACTCCATCCCTCACTGGCACCATCTGTCTCACCAGCCCACCCCTCACTGGTACCATCTGTTCCGCCAGTCCATCCTCCACTGGTACCATTTGTCCCATCACTCCAACCCATGCTGGTACCATCTGCCCCGCCAGTCCATCCTTCACTGGTACCATCTTTCCCGCCAGTCCATCCCTCACTGGTACCATCTGTCCCGCCAGTCCA